>LZPO01028350.1:0-11497 GCA_001675575.1 Neotoma lepida | reverse complement strand
ACACACACACACACACAAACACACATACACACACACACACAGAGGCAGGCACACCCACACATGAAAGAATGCATGAGAGGAGTGGAGGGGAATCTCCTAAAATTTCTGGAGTTTTAGTTATAACCCCTCGCAAGGCCCAGGATATGCATCTTCTTCCTTCTTTTATACATTGTACAGTATCTTCACAATAAATTTTCATGTTTTAATTTACCTAGACTGATGTAGGTTTGTGCTATTAGAACCAAAAGGTGTTAAGTAAATAATACAGTTCTAATGTTGGAAAGAAATTACACTTAAAAATCTACTTCCAACAAGTAATCCTGCATTATTCCATTTTATGTGATCACTTACTGAAAATAAATGTATGACAGATAATTCTGGCTGGCTATCAAAGTCAAAGGCAAGCCAGTTGACAACAAGGTTGTCTGATATGCTTGATTATTGTTTAAATAGCTTTACATTGTAGAGATAGCTGAGTGAGAACAATATTACACATCCACCCAAACAGGCAGAGTAACAAAAGATGAGCTCTTGTGTATAAAATAAAATCCAGTTTGTCTCATGAAACCTTCTCTGAGGGCTTTGTCCACTTCATCTTCTATTCTTACTAGGAACTCCAGAATAATGTTTGGCCTGGACAAAACCAGAGGCAGATTTAGCAACAAAAGTATGTCTATTTAAAAACTGCCCCTTACTTAGCATGTGTTAATATGATGGTGCATACCAGAAGAACAAAATAAAATCATCACAAGAGATGACTGCAGAACACAAGCACTCTGGATAATTCAAACATAGAACGCTGAGCTGCCTCACACAATTTGGTTTTGATTTCATACAGCACAAAAGTGAGACATTAAAGAAGACTGCACAGAGCATGTTTTTGTTGTTCATCCGTGTTTTCCCTTGAGTTTAAAGGGAGGGGGAGGGAAAACATAGCATTTTTTTCATTGAATTGATTCTTTTTAAAATGAGNTTAGCAATTAAAATCAGATTTTATAGCAAGAAAAATACATCTGGGTAAAGCACTTACATTAAACTTTTTAGTAGAATGTGGATTAAATTATTGGTTTTAAACTACCCTGAAAGAGGGACATTGACTCTGTAATGGAAAAATCAGTAGATGCAAAGAAGAACGTTTCAACAGTAAAAATGAAAGCAAAGTTAAAATTTGATGTGTATTATGTGCAAATATTAAAATCCTGCGAAATTCTGAACATAATGTCTTCCTAGCCAAAATCTCTTTTTCTCAGTGTTGTTTTTTTTTTCTTTCATTTTATTGATGGTGGTACCAGGGATTCAACCCAAGGCCTTGCCTCTCATAAATTTCACAGCGCTAGGCTATATTTCTAACCTCAGCCTTTTCTTAGTATTTTCTTTTAACTAATGATTTCTAGATTATTACAAAAATTCTTCAAGCTATCACTGTTGAAACTGGTAAGTAAATCCTCCCATAGTTTTGGGGCAGCAAATCCACCTGGTTATAAACATCTGGTTCCTTCCCCTTGGTTCTGTCTAAGTGAAAATTTCTTTTCAAAGCTTCTGTCTAAAACTGTCCAAGATAGAAACAGCAAAGCTAGACAAGGGGAAAGTCCATTTGCTCTATTGATTGTCGTGGAAGTTGACACATGCTGAAAGATTCAAATGTTGGAGTTATGAGACATATTTTTCAAGAATGACATCCTGATAATAATATATTAGTATTATCATGTCCCATACTGTGTGTGCTTTTCCGTGTACAATATGAACTCTTTGATGGAAAAAAAAAAGTCCCAGCGTAGTTTGTTTTGAAAAGGAAGAATTCTTTTCTTTTTTCTTTATTTATTCTTCCCCATGCATTACATCGAGAGTGCAGTTTCCCCTCCCTCCACTCCTCCCAGTCCCCCACGTGCCTCCTCTCTCCCTCAGATCCACTGCTCCTGCATTTCCCTTCAGAAAAGAGCAGGCCTTCCAGGGATATCAACCAAACATGGCCTAACAAGATGCAACTAGGAACAAACCCTCATCAAAGCTGGAAGAGGCAACCCAGTAGGAGGAAAAGGGTCCCAAAAGCAGGCAAAGGAGTCAGAGACAGCCCCACTCCCACTATTTGTAGTCCCACAAGGACACCAAGTTACACAACTATAACATATGCAGAGGACCAGCTCAGACCCATACAGACTCCATGATTGTTGGTTTGGTTTCAAGAGCCCCTACAAGCTCAGGTTAGTTAATTCTGTGAGTCATTTTCTTGTGGTGTCCTTGACCCCTCTGATTCCTACAATCCTTCCTCCCCCTCTTCTGCAGGATTCCTCAAACTCCACCTAATTTTTGGCTGTGGGTCTCTGCATCTCTTCCCATCTGCTGCAGGAGGAAGGCTCTCTGATGACAACTGGACACAGCGCTGATCTATGACCATAGCAGAGTATTATTATTAGGAATCATTTCATTGACTTTTTTTGTCCAGTCATGTTTGGTTCTATCTTAGGTCTCTGAACTATTGATCTTCTGGTTCCTGGACATCCAGACAGTGTTGGGCATGGGCCTCAAGTTGGACCAGTCATTGGTTAGCCACTCTCACAAGTTCTGCATCACCATTATCCCAGCACATCTTACAGGCAGAACAAACTTGTAGGTCAAAGGTATTATGGTTGGGTTGGTGTCCCAGTTCCACTATTAGAAGTCTTGCCTGGTTACAGAATATAGCTGGTTCAGGCTCCATATCCCTCATTGCTAGGAGTCTTCACTAGGGTCATCCTCATAGACTCCAGGGAGTTTCCACTACATTAGGTTTCCAGTCACCCTCTCCCAAAATGCCCTCCAATTCTAGTTGTTTCTCTCAGTTCTCTCTCTCTCTCTCTCTCTCTCTCTCTCTCTCTCTCTCTCTCTCTCTCTCTCTCTCTCTCTCTCTTTCTCTCTCTCTCTCTCCATGCCTTCCATTGTGCCTGATCCCTCCTCTTCCCATCCCAACCCACCTGCAGTCTACCCACAAAATCTATTCTATTTTCCCCTCCCAGGGAGATCTATGCATCTCCCCTTGAGAATGGACTTAACAGATATCTACAGAACATTTCACTCAAATACAAGAAAATACACTTTCTTCTCAGAACCTCACAGAATTTTCTACAAAATTGACCACATAGTTGGTCACAAAGCAACTCTCAACAGATACAAGAAAATTAGAATAATCCTCTGTGTCCTATCAGACCACCACAGATTAAAATCTAGATTTCAACAACAGAAACAACAGAAAGCTTACAAACTCATAGAAACGGAACAACTCTCTACTGAGTTACCACTGGGTCAAGGCAGAAATTAATAAGGAATTTAATGAAAATGGTTGCACAACACACCCAAGCTTATGGGACACAACAAAAGCTGTGCCAAGAGGAGAGTTCCCAGCGCTAAGTGCCTTCATAAAGAGGTTGCAGAAACCTCACACCAGCAACTTAACAACACACCTGAAAGCTCTGGAATAAAAAGAAGCAACCACACCCAAGAGGAATAGAGGGCAGGAAATAATCAAACTGAAACTGAAATCAATAAAATAGATACAAAGAGAATAATACAAAGAATCAATGAAACAAAGAGTTGGTTCCTTGAGAAAATCAGCAAGATAGACAAACCTTTATCCACACTAACTAAAGGATGGAGAGGGAATATGCAAATTAATAANATAAAAGGGGACATAACAAAAGACACTAAGGAAATCCAAAGAATCATTAGGTCATACTTCAAAAATCTGTACTCCATGAAATTGGAAAATCTAAAAGAAATGGATAATTTTCTTGATAGAATTATTTTCTAAGGCTCAAACTATATATATATAAAACACTGCATGATGAATCTGTGGGCCAATAACAATAAGCAGTTTTCTATGCAAAATCTATCAGAGTAATGTCTCCAGGATTTCCAAAGTAATCGTTTAACTTGTGGTTAGTGTGGTAAGAAAGTAGCACCCCAAGCCACCACACAAATCGTTTCTTCTGCTTATAAGATTCTTCCTCTTCCATTTTGTTCTGAGGGAAAATATTTTTTTTCTTTTTGTCTCAGCATAAATCTCATCTCTCTTTGAAGTTTTCCCCCATCAACTCTTTCCATTCACCCAGCCTCCACGACCAGAAAAATAGATTCGCCATGTATCCCTCTGTGTTTCCTTAGCATTGTGTGAAAACCTACAATACAGCACTCATTGTGTCTTAAGATAATTAAGTCTGGGCACCAGGATCTATAACCGTGCCCCTGGAAACCTTAAAGTGAACATAATGTGCAGTTCCTTCAGTGTTTTGTTTATATATGAACACAAAAAATGTGACTCTGAAATAAATGAATAAAATTCTCTTACTAAAACTTTAACTGTGTATTCATTGTCCAAGCTTTATTCATTCACTCATACATATCTGAATTCAAAGTAGTAATATGTAGTATCTATTCTGCTTTTATTGGTAGGAGGTAACTTAAAGGTTATTTGAAATGTTTCAAATGCATGATACTATGTGGTAGAAAAGAAACAAAATTCTCCTGCTTAATTTTTGCCTATAGCTATTTTCGATGCCATATGATTGATAAAATTGGTAGAATTATTGACTGATTGATTGATTGATTGATTGGAGTTGAAATTAAACTGTTTTCCTCAGAACAAATAATTAAAGAATCTAGTAAAAATACCATAATCTTCAATAAAATTTCTTACATATAAGTAACTTTATACAGCCTTGAGCTGTACTTATATATTTGTATATTTGTATGTGTACTTATATATTTACATGTATTTATATACTTATATACATATATTTATATACATATATGTATATGTATGTGTATCATATACATATATGTATATAACAATAATTCATTTAAAAAGAGGCCATGAATTTGAAAAAGAGCAAAGAGAGGAATGGGAAGCATTGGAGGGGGAAAGGGAAGGGGAAATGGGAAGCATTGGAGGGGGAAAGGGAAGGGGAAATGGGAAGCATTGGAGGAGGAAGGGAAAAAGGATGTTCTTACATTAAACTCAAAAACAAAAAAAATTAATTTTTTTCTTTTTTGAATTTTTTTATTAAGAAATTTTTTATTTTTTTTCACAAACCAAACACAGAAGATTCCCCTCTCTTCCTGACTCCCACTCCCATCCTTCCTCCCCAACCCACCCCCTATTCCCTCCGCCAACAAGGTAAGGCCTCCCATAAATTTCATATGAAGACAAGTTTTATCCCAAACAAATAACTAACCCACAGAAATCCAATGTTCCTCTGTAAAACCTTCACATTTTTTTAAATTTTCCTTTTATTGAAAATTGTTTTCTCACACAGTATACCCTGGTTATGGTTTCCCCTCCCTCTACTCCTCCCAGTTCCTCCCGACTTCCCCTCCCCTCCAGATCCACTCCCTTTCTGTCTCTCATTGGAAAAGAACAGGCTTCTAAGAGACAAGAACCAAACATGACAGAAGAAAACACAGTAATATGAAACAAAAACCATCATATCTAAGTTGGGCATGACGACTCAACAGAAGGAAAAGTCCCGGGAGCAGGCCCAAGAATAAGAGACCCACTCGTTCTCACACTCAAAAGTCTCATAAAATTATGAAGCTAACAGCAATAATACGTACACAGAGGACCCGATGCGGACCTGGATAGGTCCTGTGCTTGCTTCTTCAGTCTCTGTGAGCTCAATATGTGCCTTGCTTGGTTGACTCAGGTGGCCTTGTTCTCCTGGTGCCCTCCATCCTCTCTTGCTCTTACACTCTTTCTGCCTCCTCTTCTATGGGATTCCGTGAGCTCTTAGGTAAGGGAATTGATGGAGACATTCCATTTAGACTCTCTCTCTCTCCATGTAATGTCTATTTGTGGGTCTCTGGATCTGTTCCCATCTGCTGCCAAAGGAAACTTCTCTGGTCATTGATCTATAAGTATAGCAGAAGGTCATTAGGAGTATTTTTTTTTTTTTAAGAGCAGTAGTGTTTGGTTTTTCCCTGGATCTCTGGGCTATTTATTCTGTGGTTCTTGGTTACCCAGGAAGTGACTGGTATGGGTTCCTTCTCATGGAGTGAGCCTTAAGTCAAATCAGATATTGGTTGGCTACTCCCACTAGTTCTGTGCCACCATTGCCCTAGCATATTTTACAAGCAGGACAGATTGTAGGTCAAAGATTTTGAGACTGAGTTGGTATTTACATTTCTCTTTTGGTAGCCTGCAGAGAATGTTCCTGCAGCAAAGACACTAGAAGGTAGGGGCAAAGTCTCCATGTAGGCAATAGCTCAACTTCTCCATGTTCAGCAAGTTGTGTGGGTGTTGTCCTCAGCAATGGGGGCCCCATTATCAGTTTGCAGAGAGCAACACATCTTAGCAACAGCCTGGGTTGTTTGGGGATTTCCATGGGACTCCCTTGGCCAACAACTCTGGCCAATGGAATGCGATCCAGTTCCACTACTGGAAGCCTCCTTTGGTGACAGGAGATAGCCAGTTGGGACTCTATATTCTCCGTTATTAGGATACCTGATTAGAATCACTTTCACATATTTTGGAAGTTTCCACTGTACTAGGTTTCCACACCTCCCCTCTGCCTCTCTGCTTTCTCCACCCACCCCACTCCCACCCACCCCTAGTCCACCTATAAATTCTGTTTTATGTCCCACTCCCGGGAGGATCCATGTGTCCCTCCCCCAAGACCCTTCCTCTATACCCAACCTCTGGGTCAATGGATTGTAGATTGAGTGTAATTTACCTAATGACTAATATCCACATATAAGCATTTATCTTTCTGGGTCTGAGTTATCTTGCTCAGGATGATTTTTTTTGTAGTTCCATCCATTTACCTGAAAATTACATAATGTCATTTTTTTAAACAGCTGAGTAGTACTCCATAGTGTAAATATACCATATTTTCTTTATTCATTCTTCTGATGAGGAACATCTAGGTTGTTTCCAGGTATTGGATATTATGAATAAAGCAGCAATGAACATGGCTGAGAAAGTGCCCTTGTGACAGGCTAGAGCATCCTTTGAGGTATATGCCCAAGAGTGGTATAGCTGGATCCTGATGTAGATCAATTCACAACTTTCTGAAGAACAACCATCTTGATTTCCATACAGGCTATACAAGTTTGCACTCCTACCAGCAATGGATGAGTGCTCCTCTTATTCCACATTCTTGCCAGCATGAATTAGCCCNTGTGTTTTTAATCTTAGCCATTTTGACAGATATAAGATGGTATCTCAAAGTAGTTTTGATTTGCATTTTCTTGATGGCTAAGGGTGTTGAACATTTCTTTAAGTGTTTCTTAGTCATTTGAATTTCCTCTACCAAGAATTCTCTGTTTAGATCTGTATCCCATTTTTAATTGTATTATTTGGATTTTGATATCCAGTTTCTTGAGTTCTTTTTATATTTTGGATATTAGTCCTCTACTGGATGTGGAGTTGATAAAATTCTTTTCCCATTTTGTAGGCTGCTATTTTGCCCTATTGACGGTATCTTTTGTCTTACAGAAGTTTCATAAGGACCCATTTATTAATTGTGATCTTAGTACCTGAGTTAATAGTGTTCCATTTAGAAAATCTTCTCCTGTGTCAATGCTCTCAAGGCTATTCCCCACTTTCTCTTCTAACAGGTTTAGTGTATCTGGTGCAACCTTCAAATTTCTTGTCTTCATGTCTTATTTCTGAGACATATCTATCAATTATCATTCTATACTACTAATTTGTACTTGTTTTATGTCTTTCCTAATTTCTCTCAAAACACAAGAATATATTAATCTTTTCATGTAAATGGGGTATTTGTCCTCATGTAGAGGAAGAACCTTGATTTTTCCCTGTGAAGACAGTGATCCGTTTTACTGCATGTGTTCATTTTGAATTCCCTTGTGTGGAGAATTAGGTTTGATGCCATGGGATATGAAACACGAATGGCTACATCCATGGGCTCATGGGCTTCTAGGATTGGGAGCAACTTTGGAGATAATCTATTTCAATTTTCCTCCACTGCAAGAAGTCCTGTCCTTCTTTCCTAATGAGCCCCTGAACACAACCAGGAGCAGAAAGCATCTTCCTCACAGGGAGCTGCTTCTGTTTCACAGGATGTCTAATTCTTAGAAGGCACTTCCATTTATTGAGCCAAAATCAGATTCCCTGAACTTCAAACATTGATCCTGGCTACAGCCTCCAGTGTTTCAAAGATTTAATCTAATCCCTCTTCAAATATTGAAAGGCAGCCATGGTTCCCTCTAGGTATTTTCCTACAGCCTATAAACCTGACTAAATCTGTATCATACAGCCCACATGTGTCTATTAACCACAAGGACATCATGAGAGATCACTTCAAAGGCCTCACTCGTGTATGAATGCCAACATTTCTTCAACTACCAATTTAATAAAAGAATTGGTCATGATCGTTCCTAAGAAACTCTTGTTGGCTCTTAGCACTCACTGCCTATTTCTGTGTGCACATAACAATCTGTTTAATAATTCAATAGGAATTGTGCTCATTTTGTTTCAAAAATCAGTCTTTCTCTGTGTGTCAGTCACAGCTAAACCAGAAGGGGAAAATATTCCACTTCAGTATTCAAAATTTGGGGGACATGTAACCTGAGTATCCCGTTACTCAGACAGAACTTACACAACAGCACCCAGAGAGAACAGTAGCAACCCAGTAGCACTGCTAAGGCTGGAGGAGACAAGAAAGGACAAAAGTCAAGGTCACCAAAATGAGTCTGAAATTTTGGCATGTATAGGGAACAAAAGTCTTTGCTAGAGGGACTACCACTGGAGACATGGCAAGAAAGCCCCTGTGCATTGAGAGATAATGAGCAACAGAGCTTTCCTCTTCTTCTAGCTCTTTATTCTCCCTCAGCCATCTTGCTTTTCCACTGCCTGTCCCCACTAGAAGGCTGCCTGGCTCAGAAGCCTAGAAATGAAGCCTGTAGAGACATGGCAGAACTAGAGCGAGAGAGCGAGAGCGCACTATGTGTGCATTCTCACAGTTCTTCACAAGCCATCAAGTCCACGAACACATTGAGTACTTCAGACATCTCATTAATTTTTTTTGTTTTTGTTGCAGAAGTTGCTTTGTGTCTAAGTCTTCTCCAAATATCTATGAAGAGAGAACCACATTTTTTGCTGCTGTTGCTTACCTCTATTTAACATTATTATGAATTTACCCACCTGTCACACACAAGAGATACTGAAGTACAATGATTTGTTTCATTCTAAAAAAATTATTAATCCTCCCTTGTTTAGTGTCTAGTTTCTGCTTAGTAATATTTCCGTTATGATCTTTAACTGACAGTTGGTGCTAACAGCTAGTTGGAGTATAAAAATCTATCTTCCTTTATAAGGAGTTAATTTGACTCATTTTCTGCCTGTCTTTGAACCACGTGCACTCAATTTTGATTGAGAAGAACAAGAAATGAATTACAAAAATATACAAGTGCACATTTAAATGATGCATATCAAATGGACTTCAATATTAAATTTGAATTTTTAGAAAAATTTCTTCTTCCTTTTGATATTTGACTAAACGAATGTTTATATAGTGTCTCTGGCACAAACAGTTTTACATTTAGCAGCCGGTAGCTTTGTTAAATCATGTCAGCTGGCTGAGTCCATGGATTTAACTAATCTCAACAAAATGGCAGGNTTTAACAGTAATTGCCAAAACTGAAGAGCAATCAGGCCATTGTGTTGATTCAAGATGCATATTCTACTGTCCCTGAGTGTCCAAAGTAAGTATTGTGCCTGACACTGTACCAAGCTTCAGATGGAGATCTCTGCTGTACCACACTAGCCACGGAGAGTGACCAAACTCCTGAGGCATGGTACATCTGTACTGACTGACATATGCTGTGAGCATGAATTATGAGATAGGAATTCAAGGTACNTTGTCCATAGTTTTGTATAGATTGCTTATTAAAATAATAGATACTTTTACATATACAATTAAATAAAATGTTAATTTCCTCTTACTTTCTATAAGTTTAGCTTCCAGCAAAAAAATTTAATATATTTTTATTGAAATAGAATTCTATCACTTTCCCCTTCCTTTCCTGTGTCCAGCCCTTCCCAGCTCTTCTCCAATGCCCCCCACTCTCAAGTTTATAGCCTCTTTTTATTTTATTATTAGTCTTACATATGTGTGTGCACAAATACATGTTAATATAGCCTTGTNTATACCTAACCCTTGACTCTGTGTCTCTCCACTGGACAGTGTGGGTCTGGAGCAAATGACAAAGGAACTATTTGCTGAGGCAGACCATTGAAAATAAGGGAAAAGCCATCTCTCCCTTTAATTAATTTTTCAATTGCAACAGATCCAATGACAGACCTTTAAAAGAAACAAGCCTATTCTCTGCACTCAGGCAAAATCCCCACTGTGCTTCCAAAGAGTTCGGCCTGTGTGAAACAAATAAGATTAGGCCCATGATGTTTGTTTCATACTAAAACATTTTCTCTTTTCTCAAACTTTTTTAGTGTATTGTTGGCTACCAGACTACAGGAGGATGAAAGAACAATAAAGGAATGATTTGGAAGTGTTGTTTTGAAACCTGTAACTAGTGCTGTCAGTTGCTGGTGCTTTCCTCTTTGNACATTTACATTTCCTGACTGTAGTGTAAGAACACTTCACTGCGTGTAACTATCAATCATCCTTAACCCACAAGTGCACTGTACATTAGTAACACTTAATTGACATATTTAAAGCAAATAGCTACTTAGTTTTGTTGTGAAGGTTTTGCATGCTAATCTATAATAGCACATGCTTTNTTTGTTTCAATAACAAACATCCCCGTCTGCAGCATTGCCACCTCTGACAGCAGATGAATAGGGATGCAACCCCATTTAAACACCCAGAACACTACATGACAGGCTAAATAGCTTGTAAGATGAAAGAAAGAACTCTGCCCACCAAAAAATACCCATGCATGGAGAAGAATTCAATGACGTGAGATAGGTAGGCAAAGTGGAGCTTTAGAAGAATGGTCAAGAAAGAAAAGGGACAAACAATGGAAGTTAAAACTTTGTCTATACTTTTTGTACATGTTAATGAGCTAAAAAGTGAACTTATTTAACAGGCATTAATTTGACCACAGCTATTTACTCAATGGCAAGTTCACATTCAGTAAGCAGCAGGATTGCTATAGTTCAGGGAAATACAACATTATTCTCTACTCTTCTCTTTGTCCAATAATAAATAGAATGGGCCTTCTTCACTGGACAATCAGGAATGGGTTGGGTACTTGATAAAAGAAGATTAAATGACAAGGTCTTCTTTTCAACTGTGAAATCAAAAAATCTATAATAAATACATTTTAAAGTAAACAATTCCTACCGTATTTTAGATACAGGATTCAGTGTCTCCTGAATCTAAAAATACAGGCTTTTAACTGAAGAAAGCATTTCTTTTGCCACCTGTACCAAAAATCCAAAAGATCATCTGGAAGAGTTGTGTGTTTAGTTTGATTTTTTGTTTTGTTTTGTCTTTCTTGGTTTGTGTTTGTTTGTTCATTTGTTTCGTGTGTGTGTGTGTGT
>LZPO01028349.1:12187-36284 GCA_001675575.1 Neotoma lepida | reverse complement strand
CAATTATATAAAATATTCTTTTAAATTATATTTTTATTATTTAAAACAATTTTAAAATTTAAATATATTTTGATCATATTTTTCCTGTTCCCCGAGTCCTTCCAGATCCTTCACTCCCTTCTCACACAACTTTAATTCTTTCTCAAAACACCAGACAAAAACCCAATATAATGACAACCCCCCCAAAGCCAAGAAAACAAAATAAAACACCACTTAAAAAGAAATTCAAAAACCACCAAACTGTAAACAAATAAAGGCACACAAGAATCTGTGGAGTCCATTATATGTTGGTCAACTACTCCTGAACATAGGCCTGCCCTGGATGGCTGATAACTTACCACTCCTTAGCTAAAAGCAAAGGCACACATTTTGGCCCCAGGAAAGATGCTTCTTTAACTCAGAACCAATGGCAATGAAGCAGGGCCATGCATTTTCAATAGAGGACATAAATTCAATTTGATTCACAATAGTTCATGATGATTTTTCCCAAGTTATTTTTACATTAAGGCATGCTTGAAAAATTTAAACCCAGATTTAGGTTTAAGTCTCCCAGACTTAGTAAGAAATTGCTCCAGTAATGAGTTCTTACGTCTTAATTTGGTCTGCTCCAGATGTTAACATCTAGATAATTTGTTTTCATTCTCTCCCCTTCTGTGTCTCCTTATAAAATAGTAATTTGTAAATGTTAAGATTTTGTTTTACATTGGGAGAGAGTAGAGCAAGAGAAAAGTAGGGGGTAGGGTGGGCAAGAGGCTTAGAGTACTGTCTTCCATGCTAATCTGAGCAACTGTCTTTAGTTTTGCAGTACTGGTAGGTGGCACTTAGTGTTTCCTGCATAGTAGGCAATTGCCCTAGCCCTGGCCAACTTGTCTCTTGAAGAGAAGCTAGAAAACATCTAGTTTTCACCTTAACAGAAATCCTAACCTTTCTATGCTCGAAGAAGGGTGCATTCCTGCATAACATGCATTTGGGCTTCTGGTGTGCTTTTCCCAGTGCAAGGCACAGTGCTGGAGGTCCTCACTGAGTGGGAAATAAAATCCCCATGGCAAAGTTGGTATGCTGTACCAAAATCAACACACTCCCTTCCACTCATTATTTTTGAACCAGGGAATGAGCCCCGTCCTATAAACTAGCACAACTAAATAACTGTTAGGAAAAACTTGGCTTATACATCCAAGCCAATAAAGTAACACACTGATAGAGTGTATTAATAAGAACCTGCATCTTAAGCCCAGCTGGTGAGCAGCTGGATGGCAGCTGAGAGATCTGGGATTGTTCTCCAACAGATATGGGAGTCCTCCCTCAAGGGCAGTGGTTCCCACATTTTAGTATGCATGGGAATCATCAAAAGTGATTGCTAAAAATGCTGGTCCCATGGCCACAGGCCTAACAATTCTGAGCCAGAAGATCTGGGATAGGACCCAGAAACCTGCTCTGTAGTGAGCAGCCTCAGGTGATTCCGAGGTGGTAGAGAACCACATTTTGAGAAGCACCCCTCCTCAGAGCTACTAACAGCATCAGCATTCAAGACCTTTAGCAGCTGAAAAAGACAAATAAGCTTTCAACCAATCTTTCCACTTGGTTTTTGACAGCCGAGTCCAATCCACAGCTGGTAAATAAGTTAGATAATGACCACGGATAGGTTTAATCGCTTGGGACAGAATGCTTAAAATCATTTGGGGACCTCTGTTTCTCCCCCATCAATAAGAGGGTTGGAAGGCAGCCATAGACTGGGCTGGAAATCCAGCTGGCACAAAAATTGGAAGACAATCCTCAGTGAGGCCTGGGTTCAATATCTAACTACTAAACAGCTTGGCTGTCTGCCTTGTGGTGTGCAGTCAATCTCCAATTGATACAATGCTTTGATAACATGAGAAGCATGGGTTAAATCTAGAAACTGTAAGGAACTCAGATAAAAGTCCCAAGACCTAAAGTTTGGTCCCCAAATGGCATAGAGGTTGGACGAAATTTGGGAATGAGTTTAATCCTCAAATGGTAAGAGTTTTGGATGTCAGGAATGAGGTCTGGGTTCAATCTCTCNTCATGAAAAAGCTTGGAAGAGCAGCGTGAAGTCTGGTTTCAATCGTCAGATGGTAAAGAGTTCGAATGACAACGATGGTTTCTAGGTTCAAGTGAAAGCTGATGAACAGCCTGAAGTAAGCTGCAAGATTTGGGTTCAATCTTGAAATGTTAAAGGTTTCAGTAATTTTCACAAAGAATGAGTTCAGTTTTGAGGATTCCAAGAGGCTAGATTAGGTAGCTAAGAATCTACAAAAGATGATTAGAGATAATTTGTAGTCATGATCCACACGGGAAAGGATTTAGATAATGCTACTCTTCTGATATCAGGAGTACTGTACTGGTGCCCAGATAGGATTGCTCTGGTGCTACATGGGTAGCTAATGTAGAAAGACACTTGAATTCAAGCCACAGAGTAAGAAAAGTTTTATTCCAGTACTACGTCAGGAGCTAATCTGCATGAGAGTATTCTGTGACTTCTCCATATCTAACTGTGGAGAAGGGTGCAGGCACCAGGACTGAGGATGTGATTTTTGAAATACTGGGCCTCTTCTGCCAGGACTTTTGCTGACAGGACGACTGTTTTATATGGCTGAGAGAGCAGATGTCTGAAAAGCATTGAAATCTACAATGTGTATTCCTAAGTTGGATGACTGCTGGCATCACTGCATAAAATCTTGTTTTTACTTTTACAGCTCCACTAATAATCTTTTTTTGATTATTCTGATTTATCAACAAACACTGGTTTCTGGAAACTTTTAAAAGCATTCTGAAATATTTAAGTAGACCACTCTCCAAGCACCTAGCAATCTATGAAGCTCTTAGAGACAAACATGGAACTAGATTCCTTGAGGAGAAAGCAAACTCTCAGTCATGACTATAAATGAGTGTTCTTCCTGAATATCNTTATTCTTGGACCTGGCAGAGGAAGGTTATTTTTTAAATGGTTTATACCATAGGTATGGATATCTACCACAGCGNCCTGTGCCTCTTGAATCTGCACATCTTCTGAGGGATACCTTTAAGGGATAACCATATTTAATCCTTCTGCAACATATTACTATGTGTTTGAGACATGGCTGTTGTGATGATATAGCTAACATTTATCCAGCACAGTTTAATAGGTAACATTGAGTCACTTGTGTTAAGTATCACATATTAAAACTGAAGTTAAAACACATTCATGTTAGGTACTGTATGAACCATTTCATGTACTAGTCTATTTAATCCTTCATACCATTCTATAAAGTTGCTCTTATCATTATTCTCATTTTATAGATGATGTCTCAAAGCCCACCTCCAGTGATACAAGGCCACATCCTCCTCCAACAAGGCCACACCTATTCCAAAGAGACCACACCTCCTAATCCTTCCCAAACAGTTCCACCAACTGGAGATCAAGCATTTAAATATATACGTCCATGGAGTCATTCTCATTCAAAGCACCACAAAGTGAGATGGGAGATAAATAAAACAACATTTTAATAATTGACTAAAACAGACTTGTCTAATATTAAACTCAGAAGAGGGGAATGAAGAAAAAGCGAAACAAGGGGAGGCAGGGAAGAGACATGCTACTAAGAGTTCTAATATGGTTTATGTGTCAGAGTTGCCAGATCAGAGCTAATGAGAGAAAAAGATTAAGAGGCTCATCACAAGATGTATGCAAGTACGGATGCTAGTCTGTAGGATTGCTAACACAGAATAGTGGCTACTACTCCAAGGGAGAGGGGAAATTGGATCTAGTAGGAACACAGAGAAACAGGCACAGACTAAAGCTTCTAAACAAGACCATAATTATTCTCTTGGGAAGCCTTAAATCTGTTTTGAAAGGTTGTCAACTGACAGAATCAGGCTCACCCATATTATGCCCAAATTATAAAATTTAAACATATCTACAAATAACTTCATAGTAATACCTGGATTAGTATACAAATAAAGAGCTTGGAACTTTAGCTCTGTGAAACCAACACATTAAAAACATCTTCAGGTATAAAACAGCATAATCATTAATATTTGTAGTCCAAAACAGTAGCATGAAGAAACATATGCACTAAGTTTTAATCCATGGTATGAGACTATTTTCTGTGGAGAGGCTTGAAGGCAATAAAGGGGTGTTTGAACAGCATTTGTGCTACAATGCACCAAGGCAGAGAAATTACCTGCTCTAAGGGACAGGGTGGGTACCTGAACAGAGAATCCTAAAATTACCACCCACTGTCAACTCTGGGCACTACAACTGTCTTTTGTTTTCTGTGTATAGGGATAAAAATATTAAATTTAGAAAAAAATTATTTATTTTTCTATCATTCAAAAGAATGATTGCCTCCAGGGAGAGAAGAAACTGGATTTACGAGCACAAACCTTTAAGTACATTTATGGATTTTGTTTTCAAAATTAAAGCAAATTTACTAATATATAACATATTTGAGTAATAGATACAGGAATATTTATAACATTGTCCTCTATAATTATTCTAGAATAATAACTTAAATGATTACAGCTTGTAAGATATTTCAAACTCCTATATAAAAACACTTGAATTTATGCCCCAAATCAATGAGACCAATTTCTCTCTCTAATCTCCAAATTGTAGACTTTAGTTCTCACTTACAGCTCAGATCTTCTGTAATTTACTTTCAAGTTGGACAACTAGATTTAAATTGCAGTATCATAGCTTGCTGGTTTTGCGACCATAGACAAATTACTTCAGTTTTGAGCTTAGCTTCATTTTTCTAATCTATAGCCAGCAGTCTGTCTCATACTCTCTTACTGCAATGATCAACTATATTGAGATATAATATTATACATAAAGTCTGGCACACAAGTGCCAAATGCATGTTGAATTATTTCTATACTGTAACATAATTATCTCTTTCTGTTTTATTTTCTCTTTTAGAGAAGAATCTAGGCATGATACATTTTACTGTTTTTTTTTATAACACCTAGCATGGTGCTAGACATTTGGATAATTGTTAAAGGAATATAGGAAAATGTCCATTTCCTCATCTTCTCNTGCTACTGGCCTCCTGAGCCCTTAACTGACTTCCATCAGTAGAACCCTTCTGAGAATATGTGTATGTGGATATAATATAGGCTTCATGGGACCAAGAGATTAGAAATTTATGATGTACTCTATATTTAAAATTCACAAACCATCTAGGAAGTTAATATAAAACTGTAATAGATCAGTTCTAGAAATAGGCCAGTGAAAAATATGTGATCCATGTTTTACTACAGTATGTCTTTACTAATACAGGTAATGATCCATATAAAGAACATTCACTTACTCATCTAGACATAATTAAAATATGGAAACTTTATAAATTAAAACTCAAACCCACAGCCATGCAACATTAAGGCTGAAAGTTTAAACGCAAAAGTTAAGAGAGATAATTTTCTCATGTTATTTATGACTGGTAACCCAATTCACATAACGCTGCTATCACATTTGCTATTTATTACATGTCTCTAAACTCCTGCGAGATCCAAGCCCTTCCCCCAGCCTTACCAGTACACTATTCTTGAAATATGGGGCTCAGACAAGAAATGAATATAAAAGGCTGAATAATATTTTTAATCATGAACTTAATTTCTTCACTCATTTATACCCACCAGGTTCAAGACACCAACTAAGCTGAAGAAGGGAGATTCAAAGATGAAATGATAAGAAGCATCGTTTCCCAAATCCTTACAGTTTAAGAAGAAAGGCAGGAGATGCACATAAATATTTATAAGAAGTATAAAATTAAATGAGCAGGTCTAGCTGGACGGTGGTGGCGCATACCTTTAATCCCAGCACTCAGGAGGAAGAGCCAGGTGGATCTCTGTGAGTTCGAGGCCAGCCTGGTTTACAGAGCGAGATCCAGGACAGGCACAAAAACTACACAGAGAAATCCTGTCNACCAGGTTTATCCATTTCTTACAGAGTAGTAGGTGATCAAATGATCATAAATAATTAAGGAAGATGTCAGTTCCCCCATCTGATCCCCACCACTGGTCCCTGAGTGCTCATCTATGTGGCAGAGCTCTCCTGAAGGTACATCTGGGCCCATCTGAGCATACTGAGAATACTACTGGGATGTTACAAGGTAGAAGCGGTGATGATGGTAAATGAGAAGGACTAAGAGGAGCACTTAAGATAATTTTTAAGAAGCAGATATGGGATGAACATGTAACACTATTTTAAAGTGTTTTTAATATGCATTTTTATTAAAATCTTATGACAATCTCTTACTCGGATTTTCTTTTTTTTGTAAATGAGGCTTAGGGAATTTGAGATAATTGTTCAAAATCTTATGGCTGTTGGTCTCATTTTATTCTACTTATGTCTGCTATTCATTCCAGGAAATGAATTATTCTTTCAATAAGAAAATCTTTTAATTATCTAAATGAGGAAGAAATTTGTGAGATCTTTACAAGGCAAAGTAAATAATTTTTACTTTACAAGTAAAAGCCTGAAAAGTATTTCAGCTTGGTTTGTANATAAGGGAGAGTAGACAATACAGTTTTAAGTTTGGAGGAGTAGATGGCAAAAGGCCTTGAACAGAAGCTATTGAGTTTGGCCTTTATCTACATAGAGACTAAAGAGTTTTAAGAAGAATGAAGAATGGAAGCATGGTGGGAGACTAAATCTGGCAGCACAGTGGACAATGGATCAGAGAGGTGACAGGCTACGGACTGACAGTAACTGGGTGCCCTGTCAGTATTGTTAGGAAGGAGACTACCAATGGGAACACAGGTTGGCATGGCAGATAGAGATAGATCCCAGATGACTTGAAAACTGATCAGATTTGAAAAGAGACAAAATGGAGGATTCAGAGATAATAGCAAAGACTCAAGCATGATGGTATTGTCAAATGAAACATGAAATGCAGAAGGACAGAATGTTGGGCAAGAAAACATCAAGTTTCAGTCATAATGACATATATGAAGATGGGTTAAAGGAATGAAGTTCTGCCATGGAACAAAGGAAGTAAAAAGAAGCCATGTTGGCCACGCTTTTTGTAAGGAAAACTATTTTAATCTACTGCACATAGCATCAGATTATTCATAATTCTTGGTTCACAACACTCTAGTGTTCTGTAAACTAGTTAAGTTGCAAACTTAATACCCAATAAATGATTGTAATAATATAGTATCATGAATTTATCTATCATAAATTCCTCCCTTATCCTAGGACTACTTCTCTATAGTATTTCTGAGGTAATTAGTCTTTTGTTTATGATCCATTTGGCTATTAAAAATAGGCTAATATATAGGTATTATTTAGAAGGACTATTTCTTAGTTTTAACTGGACTTAGCTTTATGATAATATATCCTGACTTTCTATACTCATAAGTAATCTGGGCCTTACTGTGGTTCTAAAGAATAATGACAAAATAATGACAAAAATTAAGCAGCTATAATACATAATTAGAATCATATCAGGCTTGCCTCAGAAATGAGCCTATAAATGAAGTAGAAGCAGCAATATCTCACCTAAATGGATGCCCTTTCAATAACATTAATATAGGAAGCTAACATGAAAGTTTCTATAGATATNGCAAAAATACATTATTTTCTTCCAGTAGAATGTAAATTTCATAGCTAACGATAGAAATTANGTATCTTTGTTCACAACTCAATTTGTCTGAATCATAACTGATTCTCATGAAAATAAATTTGCATATGGTGGAGCAAAGGAAAGTCATACACAGAAACAATGTGCCCTAAAGGAAACTGTCCTACCTTTCATGTCTGTGTTTTCCGAGTGACAATAGTGACCCCTTCCAAGTTTGACATGGGATGTCTCTGCCTCCACAAAAATACTTTTACAAATCAGACTGTCCAGTTAGATGAACTGGTTTTGGTAGAGTTTACCAAACACTATCCTCAACATTTTATAGTCATGTCAATATGGCGTGATACATGTTTCAATTCAGTTTTGGGTATATGGGAAATGGCTGATACCAGAAGGGAGATTGCAATGTAAAACACAATATATTCTCAACCATTAAAAAACTGGAGTGAAACTGATATAACTAAATCAAGAGGTGCCNTGTATTTGGCTTTGTTATTTGGCAGTTATTTTTGAAAATAGAGAGATTTGGGAATTATATACAATTTAAACAATTAAATTCAGTCATAGCATAAAGACAAGCAGGAAAAAAGAAATGAAAAGGTCCTCGAATTCCCTAACCTACTTCCTGCTAACAGCTTTTCTCATGTGAGTGCTCACTGCTGAAAGTAGACAAAACATCACTTACCATGACAAACTAGCATTCTACAACAAACTTACAAGCAATAAATCTTTCTTTCTCTATAAATAGCTATATTTGTGTGTTGCTCTTTGCCCAGGTTGAGACAAGGGTACTGGAATGTTTGGGTTCCAAAGCTCTCCTGTGATGAGCTTATTGCCTAGTGAGAAAAAGCAAACAAAATCCTGAGTTTTTGACTTAATTTTAGCTACATATATATCATCCAGTTTTAGAAAATGTTGCTATTACTTCAATTCTAATTCTGGCTGAAGATAGATTCTCTTTCATTCCTAGGATGGTAGTTTCACTGGAAGTCAGGGATTCCTCAATGCTCTGAAGAGGAATTGCCAGTGGCTGGGAGCTCATTCACATAAGACATTAATTGACCTACTTCTACTTCTCAGCCATGTGGCTTTAGGTAAGTCACATGCTCACTTTGGGTCTCTGTTTCCTCACCTGTGAACCAAAAACATAGAATGATGACTTCTGAGGCCTTTTCCAGAATGTATGTGTATGTGTATATATATATACATATACATATATATATAATATATATACACATATATACATATATATATTAATAGTAGAATGATAGGATNAAAGGAGACTAGAAGGATTCCTCTGAAGGAATCTGCCTTATCTTCATCTAATATGCTCAGACTCTGCTGGTAGCCAACCCCTGTTGCTCCAAGTCCAAAAAGTTTGGAGGTCCTGGTGCCTGTGCTCGCTACCAGAAATCCTACCAATAGGTACATCTCAAGGGTCAGAGTTTACCTTTGTAAACAGCACAGGCAAGGCTAATGTTTTCAGAAATAACAACCAGATGAATAAGAAATGGTCAGTCTTTGGACTACAAGAAGGATTTGTTTTAAAGATATGCATATATTTATTTACTCATTTATTTTGTGTGTGCATGTATGTTTGGATACATGTATTCCATGGGACATGTGTGAGATCATAGGATGACTTCTAGGAATAGGTTATCGCCTGCAAATGATACCAGTCAAGAAAAAGTTCCAAAGAACTAGATAATCGATAGAAGAATCTGAACTTTTATCACCATTTTCCTTATACAAATGAAAGTTTCAAAGACAAAGATAGAGAAATACTGATGAAATGACATCAACACTAGGGGTTAGTAGTGATAATAGACTCAACACACAAATCCATTTTCACGAAGGTTATCAATCAGCCATAAGACAGAAATTCACTTAGCCTCTCAGANGCACTTATTTTAAAAAATGGTTATCACATGGTAAGTTCACACTATGTTCTCGACATTTTTTTATATTTCATGCATGTCTGATATTTAAACTTTACAACCAATATTTAGAAGTAGGTATTACTAGTCTCAATTTGCTTATGACTAATCTAAAGCTCAGAGTAAAAGCACTAAATTTTAATACTTTAGTTCTAACCTTAGTCTTCTGAATGAACNATGTTTCTCTGTTATCCAACTATAACAANTTAATAATACTTATTTCTGGAGCTAGATAGATGGACCAGAAGTTAAGAACTCATACTGTTGTCACAGAGGACCTGAGCTTGGTTTCTAGTACTCATATCACGGGACTCACAACCATNTGTAACTCAGCTCCAGAAAGTCTGATGCCTTGTTCTGCCTTCTGTGGGCAACTGCACCCATGTATCCATACCCACTAAAGACATACATATAGACATGATTAAGAATAATAAAATCAAATATTTTAAAAGAATATTTTAATTATATGCAGGCAAAACAGCTGTTAAATACCATTAAGACATTAATTTCCAGGCTGAAGGCATTACCAAATGTTTCACAAGTGAAATGGAGGTATTTCCTATGGAAACTGGGTGGGGAACTGTGTTAAAGGATTGATAGAAAGAAGGGAATAGGATAATTCTAGGCAATAATTCTGATGTCACTAAGCAGAGATGAGGAAGACCTGAAAGCAGAAACAACTTGCCAAAGTAAAAGTAGGAGGAAGGGCAAGAGAGCTCATTCCTTTTCTCCCCTCTTCTACTCAAATCAAGACTGTAGTGCCCTCATCTCCAGCCCAGTGTTATCAAAGAGGCATCACCCAGCAACTGATGGGAGCAGATGCAGCAACCCACAGCCAAATACTATGAAGAGCCAGGGGAATCCTGAAGACTGTAGAAGCCTGAGGGGTCATGGACACCACAAGAACACCACTCACAGAATCAACTAAGCAGGGCCCATAGGGGATCACAGAGACAAAAGTGACGATCATGGACCTTGTATGGGTCTGAGCTAGGTTCTCTGCGTATAAGTTAAGGTTATGTAGCTGGGTGTTCTTGTGGGGCTCCTAATAGAAGTTGTGGGGAGCTTGTGTCTCTGACTCTTCTGCCTGCTCTTAGAGCCCCCTTCTTCCTCCTGGGTTGCCTTATCCAGCATTATTGTAACTTTATGTTATACCATGTTTGGTTGATATTTCTGGGAGGCCTGCTCTCTTTTTGAAGAGAAATGGAAGAGGAATAGGTCAGGGGGATGGGGAGGTGGCGGGGGAGGGGGAGTAGTGGAGAAAGGGGAAAATGCAGTCAGGGATGTAATGTCTGAGAGAAGAACTAAAATGGAAAAAAGAAAAGACTGTAGTGCTGGAGGTTAGGTGAGTAATCTCTAGTCTTTCCTCATCACTTTCTCCATGACTCTTACTGTTTGTTCCAGGTGGTTGGCAGCAATGAGAAAATTTTTAATGGCATCTATTTCCTGTTTACCTGTGTTCTGATCACTAAATCTATAAAGCAAATCATAATGAAAAGTTTGGCATGTAGGTATAGGGAAAATTATAAAATTTCTGTGGGAAAATGATAATCTCTCAAGGAGATATTCTGTCTAATAATAACCTTTATGAGCAATGGCTACATTTTAATGTTTTCCATGATGAACATTTTGAGGAACAATAGTTAACTGGATGCATAAATCCATGGTTTGCTTGTAAGTCACATTATTTTCCAGTCACACCTGGTGTGCATTTCTGATGTGGGTGGGAGTGGCTGGACAGTGACCTTATGTTCTATTCTACAGTATGTGCTGACTAGTGCACACGAAAGTCACATATTCACTCTGGGTCTCTGTTTCCTCACCTGTGAACTGAAAAAGTAGACTAAAATAAAGTTAGGAACTGGGTCATTTGTAGGCCAAGGCAGCTGGAGTCCTTGGACCACAAGCTCCTACTGATTGTCATGGGACTTCTCAGTAAAGAAATGAAAGCTTTTCATTACCAATAGTTATGTTTCTCAACCAATAGGAAGTCTCTATTCTGGGTATTTTCCATTGAACAGATGTAGAATTAGAGGCCTTTGGGCCTCCATATGGTATGGGATTTCTGTTTCCTATCAAGCAAGATAACTTTAAGATTCTTTTTAGAGTCACAGTTTGTTTGCCATCACATGAGTTTTTGTCATGAATAATACTTTGGGGGAATATAACAGTATTCTAAACTTACTGACATACAACTTAAAAAGAAAATAAGCTAGGTCAAAAGTCTATTTGAGATTTTCAATTTTTTTAAAAGAAATAAGCCTACAGGTCCCACCTATGCTATATTCAACCTCTTCACATAACTACACCTCCCATACAATTCTTCAGGGTCTAGCCCTTTTAGTTTCCCTGACCCTCCCCATCCATGTACCCTCCCCAACCCACCAGATCTATGCTGGGTCCTATATCTAGTGCCCAGGCCTAGTCTGCCTTCTCTTGCCTGTGCCACAACCAATCTCTAGGCTTTTGCCAGAACCCTCTCTACCTATTCCCAACCCACAGGCACCTCCCGCTCAACACTCTCCTTTTACTCAGTTAGATCTAGCTGCAATCTCCAGGCTTGGACTAAGAGGTACAGTCCCCTCTGTCCATCTGACTTCACTGATCCCAAATTATTTCTAACCTCTAGACCCAACCCACCCACACATCTTTTATGCTCCAACTCTGTCCATATCAGACTTAGAACTAGAGAACTTTACATGCCCAGATCTCATCACAAAAATAGCAACAATATGAATGATTGAATCAATGTCTTCTTTTCAAAATATATCAATTCTATAGAACTGTTTGCCAATGAGAATTATCTAGATGAACCCAGGGACATAGAATTACAGAAAACAACAATAATAAACTTCATCAAAGAATTAACACACACACACACACACACACACACACACACACACACACACAGCTTAATGAAATTAAGGAAAAAGACCTATGGAGAATAAACACCCAAGTGATGCCCCCAAAACTCACAAACATAAAGCTCACAGATATGACAAGACAATTCAGGGCTTAAAAATGGAATTCAATAAGGAGATAAAGATATTGAACAGGACTCAATCTGAAATGAAGATGGAACAGGAAAAGCACAATAACTCAACTGGAAAACTCAAAGGAAAGCATTACATGTGGAATGAATCAAGCAGAAGATAGAATATCAGTAATGAAGTTAAAGTAAAAATCTAGACCAAATAAGCAAGGAATATATGAGAAAATAACAGTAACAAAATAAATAAATATCACAGAAAAGGAACACAGGGGAAATTTGGGACACTGGAATAAAACCAAACCTTTGAATTAAAAGCAATAGACAAAAGAGAAGAATCTAAGTCAATGGCATTGATCAGATTGTCCAACAAGATCATAGAAGAAAATTTCCTCAAACTAAAGGAAAGACACATCTATACTGTCACAAGAAACACACAGAACACCAACTAGACAAAACCAGAAAAGAAACTCCCCACATCATATCCTAGTTAAGTATAAACAACAAAAATGTGTACTGAAAGCTACAAGAGAAAAAAACACAAGACACATATAAAGAAAAACCCATCAGAATAACAGCTGATTTATCAACGGAAACTTTGAAAACCAGAAGAGCCTGGAGCAATGCACTCCAAGTCTTAAAAGACTATGACAGCCAGACTAATATACCCAGAAAAACTATCTGCAATAAGTGAAGGAGTAAGAAAATCTTTCCTCAATATAAACAACACCCCCCAAAAGAAATTAGACCCAACAAACCAAATCCAAAGAAAAGACAAGCAGTACTATTTAAGGTAAAAGAGAGGAATAAGCATAAAAGATTGTAGAAAGAAAAATGAAGCCATAATTATTAAAACACAAAGTACTACCAAGAACACAAACAATACCAAAAATCAACATGATGACAGCAACTAACACACTCATTTCATTAACTTTGACTATCAATGGCCTCAATTCTCCAATCAAAGACATAGGCTGATTGACTGGATCAAGAAACAAAATCCACCTCTCTGTTGTCTACAAGGAATACATTTTAGCTTTAAAGATAAGTACCTTAGAGTAAAAGGATGGACAAAACTATTCCCATCAAATGTAACCAGGAAGCAAGCAGGATCTGACAAAGCAGACTTCAAACTAAAATGAATAAGAGGAGATAAAAGTGACACTTCATTCTAATGAGGGGGACAGTTTACCAAAAAGTTATTACTGTCTTATGTATATATGCACCAAACTCTGGAGTACCTGATTTCATTAAAAAAACAAAACAATCTACTACTAGATTTAAAGACACTGACTAACATTGATCCATTAAGAGTAGGTGACTTCAATACCCTATTTTCTCCAATCAACAGATTATCTGGACAAAAACAAAGAAACATCAGAATTAATTGGTAACATATCAAATGGATTTAATAGATATCTACAGAATATTCCATCCAACTACCAAAGAACACATATTACACTCAGTGGCATATAAAAGCTTTTCTAAAAATAGACCACATCCTGGAACACAAAACATATCTTTACAAATTCAAAAAGATTGAAATAACTCCTTGTATACTATCCGACCACAAGGCAATAAAACTTAAAATTTACAGCAAACAAAGTTCTAATTTGTACTCATGGAGATTAAATAAATCACCACTATGATGAATGGTCAAAGAAGAAATCAAGAAAGAAATAAAAAATTCCTGGAACTAAATGAAAATAAAAACACACTACAATGAAACCTCTCAGATACATTGATCACAGCCATAGAGGGAAATTTATAACTCTCAGTGCCTACATTAAAAAAATCAGAAAGAGCACAAATAAATGACTTGATACAAATCAGGAATTTGGAAAAGCAAGGATAAATCAAATTCAAAGCCAGTAGATGGCAAGAAATAATAAAAATCAAAGCAGAAATTAATGAAATAGAAACAAAGAAAATAATTCAAAGAATCAATCAATCTAAGAGCTGGTTCTTTGAGAAGGTTAAACAAAATCAATTGACCCTTGGCCCAACTAACCAAAAGAAAGAGATTACTCAAATTAACAGAATCAGAAACAAATAGGGAAATATTATAACAGACACCAAAGAAATTTAAAATATTATAAGATAGTATTTTTAAAATCCTGTACTCTATTAAGCTGGAAAACCTAAAAGAAATGGATGAATTTCTAGATTTAGATAAACCACCAAAATTAAACCAATAAGGAAATAACCTAAACAGTCCAACAACAAATAAAGAGATTGAATCAATTATAAAAAGCATACCTGCTAANAATAAACAAATCCAAGGCCATATAGATTCACAGAGGAATTATACCAGACTTTCAAAGAATATCTATGGCCAATCCTTCTTCAAGTATCAAAAAAAAAAAAAAGGAAAGAAAGAAAACACTACTAAATTCCTTCTATAAAGGCAGCACCACTCTAATACTCAAACCAGGTAAAGACACAACAGAAATGAAGACTACAGGCAAGTATCCCTGATGAACATAGACTCAAAGATGCTCAACAAGATACTTTCAAACATAGTATAGACATACTTCAAAAGATTATGTATGCACCAAAACCAAATTGGCTTTATCCTTGAAATGCAGGGATATTTCAACATATGGAAGCCAATAAATGTAATAAATTATATAAATGGACTTAATGACAAAAAAATCACATGATTATTTCAATAGAAAATAAAAGTCTCTGACAAAATCCAGTATATTTTCATGCTAAAAGTCATAGAAAATGTAGGGCTAGAGAAAACATATCCCAAAACAATCAAAGCTATACATGAGAAATCTACAAACCCACACCCAACATCACCTTAAAAGGGAGAAAAGCTTGAATCAATGCACTGAAGTCAGGAACAAGACAGGTATGTCTACTGTCCCTACCCCNTTTTCAATATTGTGCTCAAAGTACTAGCTGAGACAATCAGAGAAGAGAAGGAAATTATAGGGATACAAATAGGGAAAGAAGAAGTCAACTATCCCTATTTGCAGATGCCATGAAACATTAGAGATCTCAAAAATTCTACTAGAAAACTTCTAGAAACAATAAACAAATTCAGCAATGTGGCAGGATACATAATCAGCTTATACAAATAAATAGNTTTTTAAATACACCAACAAACAGAGAAAGAGAAAACAGACACACCTCTATTCACAATAGCCTCAAAGAATATCTAGAAATAAACATAATCAAGGAAATGAGGGCCTCTACAATGAAAATTTTAAACCTTTGAAGAAAGACATAGAAAAGGACACTAAAAATAGAAAGATATCCTATGCTTACAGATTAGTAGAATTAATATTTTGAAATGATGATTTTGTAATTTCAATCAAAATCCCCGATTCATTCTTCACAGAAATAGGAAAACTATACTAAAATTTATATGGAACCACAAAAGACTCCCTATAGTAAAAACAATCTTGAACAAAAAGAACAATGTTGGGAAGATTACCATTCCAGATCTTAAGATATATTACAGAGCCATAGCAATAAAACAATATGGTACTGGTACAAAAAATAGGCATGTAGACCAACAGAATCAAATTGCAGACTCAAACATGAGTACACAAAACTTGAGCCATTTAGTATTTGACAAAGATGACAAAAACATAAACTGGAGAAAAGAAAGTATCTTCAACAAATGGCACTGGGAAAACCAGAGGCCCACATACAGAAGAATGAAATTAGGCCTGCATCTAGTACCTTGCCCACAAACTAACTCCAAATGTGAATCTTGAAACACCAAAACTACTAGAAGAAGACATAGACAGTACCCTGCATGATACAGGTATAGGACAGCACATTCTGATTAGTACTTCATATGGCCAAGAGTTAAGGCCAACAATTGATAATTGGGACTTCATAAAACTAAGAAACCTGCACAGCTAAAGCAACAATCAACTGGGTGAAGAGGGAGCCCACAGAATGGAAGAGAATCTTTACCAACAGTACATCTGATAGGGGATTAATATTCAGAATATATAATTAACTAAAGAAAATGAAGAGTCAAAAAAAAATAACCCAAATGACCCATTCAAAAATAGGACTCCTAGCCAGGCGGTGGTGGTGCACACCTTTAATCCCAGCACTCGAGAGGCAGAGGCAGGCGGATCTCTGTGAGTTTGAGGCCAGCCTGGTCTATAGAGCCAGTTCCAGGACAGGCTCCAAAGCTACACAGAGAAACCCTGTTTCAAAAAACCATAAAAAGGGACTCCTCCTAACAGTTGCAGTGGGAACTCNCTCTGACTCTTTTGCTTACTCTTGGGACCCTTTGCCTCCTACTGAGTTATGTCACCCAGCCTTAATATGAGGGTTTATGCCTACTCTTGTAACTTGCTATGCAATGTTTGGCTGATATGCCTGGGAGGCCTGTTCTTTTCTGCAAAGAAATGAAGGAGGAGTGGATCTGGGGGAGAGGGGAAGGGGGACTAGGAGGAGTGGAGGGAGGGGAAATTGTGGTCATGATATAATATGTGAGAGAAGAAAAAAATGGGTCTAGGACCTGAGCAAAGAGCTCTCAAAAGAAGAAAAAAAATGACCAGGGAATATCTCAAAAGCTATTCAATGTCCCTAGCAATTAGGGACATGCAAATCAAAACAGCTGATATTCCATCTTACTCTAGTTTGAATGACAAAAATAAACAGAAAATCTGACAACAAATACTAAACGTTGTGTGGGGAAAAGAGAACCCTTATTCACTGTTGGTGGGATTGCAAATTGGTGTGGCCACTATGGAAAATAATGTGGAAAATTCTTAGAAAGCTAAAAATAAATCTACCATTTGACACACCTATACCACCCCTTGGCATATGACAAAGGACTCAATATCCTACTCCACAGATACTTACTCAGTCACATTCATTGTTGCTCTATTCACAGTAGCTACAAAAGGGAAACAATCTAAATGTCTGACAACTGACAAATGTAGAATGAAAATATGGCACATAATANACTGTGTAATACTATGAAGCTATAAAGAAAAGTGAAACAATGAACTTTGCAGGTAAATGGATAGGACTACAAAATATACTGAATGAGGTAACCCAGACCCAGAAAGACAAACATCACATGTTGTTCTCTCTTGTTGGAGGCTCCTAGATATAAAGATTCAGATGTGAATACACATCTTATAATAACTGCAGAAACCCTAAAAGTAAAAAGGGACCAATGTCAGCACAGGGAATAGGAGAGCAACAGAGAGAGGAAGAGCAGGGTGCAAGTGACCAGATCTGGAAAATGGGGAAAAAATGGAGGCTTTAATTATGGACNGAGAGGAAGATTTTTAAAAAAGGAACTAATAGGGTAAAATAACAGTGAGGATGTCTGAATAAATGATAAATAATCATACTATTCTATCTACCTAAAATCAAACCTATAATATACATAAATCTGTGTCTAAATATATATAATTTATATGAGTCTTTTTCATTGGCCAATGATGTTCCCTCCAAGAGCCAAAGACTACTTAACAAAAACCCCAATGCCAGGCATGAGAAGCCCTCTTTTGAGTTGTGGGTCATGGTTGCTCAAGAGACACCAAAAATATTACAGGGTATTGCTGTTGCTCTTTGCTGTACCCCAAAGAGAAGGTAAGTTGTTCTGGAATATTCCTTTACACTATGTGAAGATGTATCACTGTGTTTGGTTTAATAAAAAGCTAAATGGTCAATANCGAGGCAAGAGGTATAAGTGGGACTTCTGGACAGAGAGAGCTCTGGGAAGAAGAAAGGAGAAGTCACTAGCAGTTATAGAGGGAACAGACATGCAGGAGGAGAGGTAAAAGCCATGAGTCATGTGGCAACAAATAGATAAATAGAAATGGGTTAATTTAAGTTAAAAGAGCTAGTGGGACATACCTAAGCTAAGGCCAAGCTTTAATAATTAATAAGTCTCTGTGTAGTTTTTTTGTGAGCTGGTGGCCCAAAAGGAAATACAAGTACACATGGTGCCCAACGTCCAGCCATGTATATCCACATAAGGCCTGAGAAAGTTAAAAAAAAACTTCAAAATGCAGAATCAAACATGGCTTCCTGGAGAGGCTTCCTGGTTTAAGATTTGTCCCACTCGATCCAGGAATGCTGCAACTTCTTAGTAAGGATAGTTCCAGACAGGAAAACACCTCTAAACAGGTTACAGTATGTTCAGTGTGTTTAAAAATATACATAGGCTTAAGAAAGAAAAGAAAATGGGTATAAACAGTCATAGAAAAAAGTAAACCATTTATAAATAATAAAAAAGAATCAGCCACACAGAGATGGGAAATACACAGGGAGTGTGCATTCTGTATGGTGTTGTACTGACTTCAAATTATTTTATTGCTGATGATCAAACAATAGCTGCTGAGAGACATGGGATTATAAAAACTACTAAATTAAACCAACCTATATATTTTTAAAGTGTCTTAACTTTAGCGTGGAAGTCAAAAAATATATTATGTTGGAGAAGAGGTTATGTTTTTATTTCCACAGAAAATGAAATGCTGTAGATTCATTCAAGGTTGATGGAGATCAGATTTGATCAGGGGAGACCCCCTGAAAATTCTGGCTACAGACATAAAGAAATAAACCTAGAAAAGCTACCAGACAGGTAACAAATATTTTACCTGCTCAAACATAAAACAAAAAATCGTCTTTGGCTGGCTTNTGTACAACACACAGTCCACACTTGTGTTAATACAGATAAGTATGCTACCTTCAAAAGTTTGAATGTTTTCAGAACAAAAGGCCCAGACACGCATAAAGACAAGTAGCTCAGGTAATCCAGCCTCTCAAAGTGACTCTGTTGTAGTTTCCTCAGAGTTCTGCATCTAGAACAGCTTCACAATGCTGGCTGAGATGTTCTGGCCTAACAGACTACTCCAACTGGGACTTCAGATAAGCCTTACCTTTCCCATTACACAGAGACTAGACAAGAGGTAATACAGCTACTCTCTCAGGACTTGACCATTATCCCAATTTTCATAGGGTCTTCTAAAAGATTCCAGTGCCTGCAGATAACAGGAAGCAGTCTAGAGAACACAATGCCCATATTCTCAAGAGGTGGGGTGGGTGGTTTTTGGTCATTTGGTGGGTTATAGATGTTTGTCATCATTTGGGGGGTTGGTTGCAAGTTGTTATTGATAATGGTCAGGAAAAAAGCTGAACAAAGATTAGATTTAGGGATCCCATTCTGAAAAGAAAAAGGGGGTATATAGAAATGATAGGATAAAAGGTTAGATTAATGAATCTACTTTTAAACTAAAAAAGTAACTACTAGTCTTAAATATTTTATATTGGTATAGATTTTTGTATATTGATACAAATTTAAGGTTATTTTGTTATACTGTATATATGTTTCTATTCTATTAAAGTATTTCAACTATGCAGCTCATTTTATAATGTAATATAAAGCTTTAGTCCTTGAAAGTTACTTAGGATAATAAAGAAATATAGGTTAATAGTTATCTATAACAATCAGATTTATAGGCATGTTATGGATGTTTCAAGGACATACAAATATATTTTTTTAGATAGATAGGTGGTATTCAAACACTTTAAAGACATACAGAATATGGCCTTTAAAATGTTTTAATAACATAAGGCTTTTCATGATAGTGAGACAAGTCTGCTCCTGGCAGCAACAATTACTTCAAAAAAGGATGATGGGCATCAAAGAATGTCTACATGGAGTTTCTTTTCTTTGTGGCAAAAGTTAATCATTGAGCAAGAAACTGCCCATGCCTTGACTGCTGCCAATATGTTGTCCAAACTGGACAAACATGACACAAAAGAAAGTGACTGCCAAACTTGACCAAGACAAGGCNGAAAAGGTCTTCAAAATTCTTGCTTCACAAAAAAGTCTGTCAGATATTCTAGGCCTGTAGGCTGAAGATAGATGGTCCAACATTACAGAGGAACATTGGGTGACTGCCCAGGCAGCCAGCTGTTTCTGTCATTTCTATAGTTTTGGAAGTTGTTTGCTCTGTACTTCTTGTTTATCCAAGTAATATTTGATCCTTCTTGAGTCTCTGATGGAGATTGAAGACTAGATAGTTATACCTTTACAATTTTCCTTGTTACCAAGTTCAGAAAAGAAACACACATAAAAGATGTAAAGTTTATAAGGTTGAGAGACATAAAAGCTTAAATTATTTATCTAAAAATGTTTTGAGGTCTATAAAGATAGTTTTAAGATAGTAACACAAGTTATAATAGACAATGCTTTAGGTATAAAACTTTAAATTCATCAAGATAAGATATATAATAGAGTATTTTATTTGAATATGCCAAATACAAATAGACTGGACATTGTGAATGTAATTCTTACCTTGTAATTGTTCTTATTGTATATAGTTTTACTGTTTTAGAGTTGAAACCATTATTTTTTATTTAGACAAAGGGGGGAAATTTTGTGGATTATTCCTTTACACTGTGAAGATGTGTCACCGTGATTGGTTTAATAAAAAGTAAATGGCCAATAGCTAAGCAAGAGGTATAGTTGGGACTTCTGGACAGACAGAGCTCTGGGAAAAAGAAAGGAGGAGTTGCCAGTGGATGCAGAGGGAAAAGACATGCAAGAGGACAAGTAAAAGCCTCAAGTCACATGGCAATACATAGATAAATAGAAATGGGTTAATTTAAGTAATAGGAGCTAGTGGGACAAGCCTAAGCTAAGACCAAGCTTTCATAATCAATAATAAGTCTCTGTGTCATTTTTTGTGAGCTGACAGCCCAAAGAAATGCTCAACTACAGTAAGTCTCCATTGCTGAAGACACCATGCACTTCAGACACAGAGTTCAGAGGCCTACAAGCTGGAACTGACATGAATGCATCTTCCCTGAGGACTAACTTTCATGGTACCAGAAAGTGCCATGCAAGCTTCTGAAGAAAGGAAGCAACCAACAGTGCCACCCAGCTATGATGCCTATGAACAACAACAACAATCAGCATGGCACAATAAGTGTATACAGTAGTGACATGCACACCTTGGCAATAACTAAGAGGTCTCTAATTGAACTTAAGACCCACTCAACAAGGGGGAAATCATGCTTGGTATGGGAAGCCTATCCAAGTACCAAGGGCTAACGAAGTCATGGATCCAGGAGAAGAACCTACAACCACCATTTTTACTAGAGCAGCATCAGTCATAACTATACTCTTAATATTTGTCCTTATACCCACAGATAAAAGAAACTTCTCTTTGCAACAGAAAACACAATGAACCAAAAGAGAGCTGTGGAGTCTAGTTCCAATGAATACATCCACAAAGCAACTCCCACACCCAAGGTTCTAGGGACATTGTGGAAGAGGGCATTGGAAAGACTATGGGAGCCAGAGGATCAGGGAGTTTGCTGTGAGACTGTCTCCCCTAAAAATGCCAGAATCTACATCCATAAAATCCCACCAACATGACTGGACAGACATAGCTGAACTCAGACAACAACAGACATTCCAAAGTGGACATGGGAAAGATCATAACACCTCAACCCTACATAGAGAACTGCTGTCAACTATGGCACGCAGAGAGTGGGAAAACTAGTCTTTCCCAGGGAAGACACACCAATACCAAATGGTCTGCCGTGAAAACATACAAGTAACACACAGACTAATCAAGTTATATTTAGGAATATATATGTATATCCATATAAATATATACATGTAACAATAATTGATGAAAAAATGAGGCCATGATTTGAAAGGCAGAAAGAGGGGTATATGAGAGGGTTTAGGGGGAGGAGAGGAAAAAGGAAATTATGTAGTTATAATCTCAAAAATAAAAGAAAAAATATTTTTAAGAACCTATTAAAAAATGAAAGGAATCAATGTTTGAGTGTGTTTCTGTACGTGCTACATGAGTACGGATGTACACACATGTGGAGGGGGCACAGGACCATGCATGTGCATGTAGAGGTCAAAGGTTAATGCTAGTTATCTTCCTCTATTGCTTGCCACCTTATTTCTTTTGAGACAGAGTCTCTCACTGAACCTGCAGCTTGATGATTTGACTAGAAGGGCCAGCAAGCTTGTATAATAGGGATGGAACTCAGGTCTGTAGTGATATTTTGCTTGTGCTCTAAAAAATAAAGCTTGTCTGAAGATCAGAGGATGGAGCTAGCCATTAGTTAATCATAGAGGTCTGGAGGTCTATATAGACAGAAGACAGGAAGTGATATGGCTGGGCAGAGAGAGGAAAATATAAGGCAGACGGAGACAGGAGCTCAGCTCCTTTTTTGGTTTGAGATTTTTGTGCAGGTAAGAGATGACTTTGATTGAGCCTTTACTTNTCTGATCTTTCAGCATTTACCCAGATATCTGACTCTGGGTTTTTATCATTAAGACCAATTAGAATTTGTGCTACACAGGTCCTGTGAATGGTCTGGCAAGAACTTTACCAACCAAGCTGTCTCCCAGCCCAAGGTTTAAATTTTTGATAACCATGTATTCCACTATTATCTATATCCTAGAATCACTATAGGAATCTATTTATATGAAAGTAATTTTAAAAACATAATTTTCTATGTAGATCCAATGTGTTATTACTTGGATGTGAAAAACAAACCTCAGTTTTAAAGTTTATTATTAGATTGGAAATAACAAATTTGAACACATGGCACAAAGCTATATGTGTTATCTGCTGCACACATCTCTTTCCTTATTGTCAAAAAAGGCCCAGGAACAAGGAAGCATCTTCTGGACCTTCTGTAAGTGATTCACAATTCAAACAGCTTCATCAATGATGAAGAGAAACTCAGAGAACATGAAAAGTCAAAAGACTTGCCTAGGAGTGTAGCTCAGAGTCTATACTTAGCACGAAAGCAAACAAACAAAACTGCCACTGAATCTCAAGCCCCAAATGAAGTATAGTGAAGTGAATGCTTATTTCAAGTGAGCTTCATTAGTCAGCTGCCAAACTACTATAGCAACACATTGTTTTTGATGACTTGAGTCCACACCGATGAGTCCATGAGATAAAATTCACAACTATCACATGCAAGTTAGAGAGCATGGCCAGATGCTAAGTGACCTTGTAACCTCATAGATGTTCCAGATAAATTTAAACTATAGGAGAGACTACTGATGGATAACGTCAAGTCTATACTTCCTTTGCACAGTCTGTCACAGTCTTCTTGAGTTTGCCATACCTTCANATTCAATAACATTTGACGAGACACATAAACTCAGAATTATTCAAAGGGTTTCCCAGAGCTATGTGACCTAAGGATACATTGTTGTAGCTAAGCAACGGTGCTTCCAGAACTACAGCAGTTGACCCTTCAGTCTATCCCAGGCTGACAGTTGCCAAACTATTACCAAATAAGGAAAATGGCAAACNGTACTAGTTGAGTAATCTTTGTTTCCCGTGTATCTGGCTATNGACGTGGCTTGTTACACTGTACTTGTACCTTCTGGACCATCTTCAGTCAGGAATGAGGCCNAGTTTTAGGTCTTTTATGCTTGTTCCTCAAGTAAATTTTGTTAATTCAAACTATTTTTATTTTAATAACACACATACACATATGTATAAAAGATAATATTAGATACACATTAAAGTACTTTGTGCCTTACAAAAGCTAAACAAATATAAGTTAACGCCATTATGTTAAAAAAAAAA
>LZPO01028348.1:0-17129 GCA_001675575.1 Neotoma lepida | reverse complement strand
CTTGTTATTAGCCAACTCTTACACTTATATTAATCCATATTTCTTATCTAAGCTTCACCACATGGCTCATATCTTGTTATGTCATTTACTGTATATCCTGTTTCCTCACCAGCTGGCTGNCATCTTTCTGACTCTGCCCTTCTTCATCCCAGTATCCTCTGTGTCTTGTTGTCCTGCCCATATTTCCTGCCTGGCNACCAGACTATTGCTTTTTATTAACAAATGACAGTAATATATAGACATAGTGTGCAGAAGGATCATCCCACAGTATTTCTCCCTTTTTGTCTAATTAAAAAAATGAAGATTTTAGCATAGTAAAACTATATATAACAGAACTGTTGTTAAGTATGAATTATGGTTATAATATTCAGTCCNTTTTTATTGGACAAAAATTAGAGGAAATATTTTATTGTTTATCTTATGCTTGTGACTCTAAAGTTTTATACCTTATTTATCTTCTATCATAACTAAAGGAAACTATTATTATCTAGTATTCAACTCCATCAAAGACCCCAGAAGGATGAAATGTTACCTAATGACAGGAGCATCAGGCTCTCTGGACAATCACCCAAAGTTCCTCTGTAACATTGGGGCACCCAGTTCTGGCCTAGAGGCCTAGCATATCTGACAAACTTTCTTGTGAAGCAGGGAATTCTAAAGGACTGTCCTACCTTGTCTTGGTAAAGTTCAGCAGGTGNCTTTTCTGCATCCTGTTGTAAGATCAAATCTTAAATGGTCTTATTAATTGAAAACACTANGCCAGGTATTGGGGTAAATTCTGAAGAGTCAGAGAAACAGAACAAGCCACAGCCAACCTCACCTTGCCAACTCCTCAGCTGATCTTGTTTCCTCAGACTGCAGGCTTCTGAGTCCTTACCCAAAATAAATCTCAGCTNAACTGCTGTTAAAGCCTCAAATCTTAAGAGGCCTCTAGTTCCTAGTCCTCACACCTTATATACCTTTCTGCTTCCTACCATTACTTCCTGGAATTAAATGCATGTATCTTTCCGAAANAAGACATAGATCTCAAGTCCTGGGATTAAAGGTGTATATCATCATGCCTGACTCTGTTTCCAGTGTAGCCTTGAACTCATAGAGANCTGTATGGATCTCTGCCTCCAGAATGCTAAGATTAAAGGCATGTGTGCCACCATTTTCTGGCCTCTATGTCTATCTAGTGGTTGTTCTGTTCTCTGACCCCAGATAACTTTTATTAGGGTACACAATATTTTGGGAGACACAATATAATCACCACATCCTGTTGGTCCAATTTGGACAGTAACTGNCAGCAATTGAGGTAAGGACAGTTTTTTTGCCAACATGGCTAGATTTTACCATTAAGAAAACAAACACCATATGGAGTTTCTTAGATGCCCATCATTTCTGAAGTCAATTGGTACTACCCAGGTACAGATGTGTCTCACTGTCATGAAAAGCTTTANGTTATTAAACATATTAAATGTCATATTCTTTAGGTCTTTGAAATGTTTGAAGACAATATCTCCATCTAAATATATTTGTTTAACCTTGAAAACATACCTGACATGACAATAAGTTTGACTATTATAGATTACTATTAATCTGCATTTCTTAATTATATATTACATTTTTAAATNAGCTGCATTAAACATAATGCACTAAACAAGAGTAGAAACANACAGTATAACAGAAATAACTTTAAATTTGTATCAATAAACCCAAATCCATACAAATGTAAAATATTTAAGATTAATAGTTGTTTTGGATTAAAGTAGATTCAATATTCTACCCCTTTATCCTATCATTTCTATATCTGTAGGTGAATGTTTTGTCTGGGTCCCACCAGGCCCCATGTGGTCCAGCCCACCCAGTGGTCCCGCAGCCACTTATAAATTAATAACTCAAAAGCTTATATTAATTACAACTGTTTGGCCATAAGCTCAGGCTTATTACTGACTAGCTCTTATACTTAAATTCAGCCCNTTTCTATTAATCTATGTTTTGTCACATATTCTGTGGCTTTACCAGTCTACAGACATGATGTTCCTTCAGTGGTGGCTGGCATCTCCTGACTCAGCCTTCCTCTTTCCAGAATTCTCCTTGTTTGTTTATCCTGCCTATACTTCCTGCCTGGCTANTGGCCAATCAGCATTTTATTTATCAATCAATCAGAGCAACACATATTCACAGCATACAGAACAATAACTCCATCATATATCCCCTTTTTTTTTATTCCACAGCACAGTCAGACATTATGTAGAGAGTTAGAGACNTTGGAGCATTCAACCCTAATGGGATGTCTCCATTAAATCCTTCCTCTCTGGAATCAAGGAACCTTGGAGAAGAGGAGGCTGAAAGTATATGAGAAGCAGAGGGAATAGAGGATACAGAGAAAACAAGGCCCTCTAAATCAACTTGTTCAACACACACATGAAATTCACAGAGACTGAAGCAGCATGCACAGGGCCCACATGTGTCTATACCATATGGAGTCCTAAAGCTGAAAGGAAAAGTGGACACATGCCTCCATCTGTAACTCAGAGGCTATATAGTTTCAATTGATAAATGCTTGTAAATGAAAACTTAGTTTCCTCCAAATGAATCTCACTATAGAAACAAGCTACTCTTAAGGGTAGGCTGCATGCCCAGAACNAGATGTCTAAGAGAAAAATGAACCCAATGGCATTTTTGATGTTCTTTATTCTTACAATGTTGTGTAAGAGTTTNTTTCTTTTTCACTATTGTTAATTATGTCTCATTTATTTTTGTTTGTATATTATTTTATTTATATATTTTTCTTCTGTGATTTTACCCTACAGGTCCTTTATGTATATAAATTAATGCTTNCAGTTTAGTATTCTTAAGGAATTACTGAGTGTACAAAAGAATGAGTCTCTCTGTCGCCTTCTGTTTCCTGTGCCTTTTCTTGGGCTCCTTTCCTTCTGTTTGTTTGCTTTGTACAATTCTAATGTGTTAATTTTTGTTGGCCCTTTCATATTATACTATAATATTGTATATCATATCATATTACAGTATATATTTTTTTATTATCTCTCAGAGGCCTGTTTTCTAATGTGGGACAGAAAGGGGCCTTGTGTGGATAGAATAGAAGTAGGGAGGAACTGGGAAGAGAGGGAGGGGAAACTGTAATCAACATATATTATATGAGAAAGTGTTCTATTTCAAATAAGAGGAAAAAGAAAGCTAACTAGCGTTGCTTGGAATAACATGGAACCATATTTTAGACCATATTAAATTTGTGAGAAGAAAATTTTTTGAATNTCAAAGTTAATCAAACAGCAGACACTAAATAAAATGTGATCCAGACTATAAGGTCTGCATGTTTTAATCAGAACAAATAGATTCCACACATTATGGAAAATAATGGAATTCTCATTCTATAGCTGTAACAATTCATGTATTCCTCAATACCAAGGCTGCATTTGATCCTAGAATTCTCAAAAACAAAATAAATACACTGTATGTGTAAGTTCACTTGAGTAAAAGGCTAGTTCCTCATGTCTATTATGTTTGCTAGACATAGTAATATTAGGATTTTCCTACACTAAATTAAAGCTGCATTTCATTTCTTTAAACAATAAGAATTAGACTGTGTATTAGATAGTTGTAATCAACATACCTCTCCTGTCCAGCCGTTTAAGTGAGTAAATCATTCTTTTTCCCTGAAGGACTTCAGAAGCACTTCCTACCAAACAACCCACAGCCACCACACTTTTCTAAGAACCAGTGAGGGAAAAAGAAACCAAGGAACAGAACATCCAACCAAACAAGACAAAAACAGATATCAACACCTAGAATTATAATTATGCCAAACACAGATGCCTAGACATCTGCCTAAAACCATAGTCCCTAGGTCTGCACTAAATCCCAGCAACTATACTACAATAGGCTCCTAGAAATGCAATACAGCTGAAGCATAAGAGAGGGACTTAAAAATAGTTATTATGATTATGCTCAAGGATTTTAAAGAGGATATAAATAAATCAAGTAATGAAATCTATGAAAAGTCAAACAAACAGTGGAATGAAATGAAGAAAACTGTTAGGGACATGAAAGTAGAAACGGAATCACTAAAGAAAAACCTAAACGAAGAAAATCTAGAAATGAAAGATTTAGGAACTTGAACAGAAACCCCAGAGGCTAGCCTCACAAAAAGAGTGCAAGAGATGGAAGAGATAATCTCAGGCATTGAAGACAACATAAAATAATTGGATGTGTTACTCAAAGAAAAATTTAATTCTAAAATATCCAGGCACAAAACATTCAGAAAATCCAGGACACTCTGAAATGACTAATTCTACAGATAATAGAAGAAGAAAAAGAAACCTAAGTCAAAGGCACAGAAAATACTTTCAATGAAATCATAGAAGAAAATATCCTCAACTTAAAGAAGAAAGTGCCTCTTAAGGTACAAGAAGCATATAGAGAACCAAATAGATTGGATCAGAAAAGAAATTTGCATCAGCATATAATAATAAAACACTAAAAATACAGAAAAAGGAAAGAATATTAAAAGCTGCAAGGGAAAAAGGACACAGTAACACATGAATATAAATAGGATAGACCTATTAGAATAACACCTGATTTTCAGTGGAGACTTTGAAACTCATAAGGGCCTGCAAAGATGTTCTATAAACTCTAAGAGAAAACAGATTCCAGTATAGACTACTGTACCCAGCAAAATTTCAATCACCATAGACAGAATGAAAGACATTCCAAAACAATACCAACTTTAAGCAGTATTTACTTAAAAACCAGCTCTAGTGAAGGGTTTAGAAGAAAAACCTCAACCTGAAGAGGTTAACCACATGAAATAAAACAGAAAGAATAACAACTGAGCAGCAAATCAAAAGAAGGTAAAAAGAACCAAAATCACCACAACAAAACACCAGAAATTAACAAACACTATTCATTGATAGCTTGCAATGTCAATGTCTCATTTCCTCTATAAAAATGAACAGACTAAAAGAATGGATATGAACAAGGTCAACACACCTTAACATCAAGGGTAGACTTCACCTCAGGGCAAAAGGATGGAAAAATATTACAAGCAGATTGACCTTAGGAGCAAATCAATACAGTATTTTAATATCTGACAAAATAGACTTCAAATCAAAACTATTCGGAAGAGATAGGAAAGGTCACTACATACTCATCAAAGGAAAAACCAGCAAGAGGACACTTTAATTCTTAACATCTAATGTGTGAAAGACAAGGGTACCAAAGTTTATAAAAGAAACACTAATTTGCTTAAATTTTATATTGACCCACACACAATAAGAGTGACTTTAATACACAACTCTTTCCAATAAACAATTCACCCAGACAGAAATTAAACAGAAAAATGTTGTACCTGATGTTATAAACCAAGCTAAACAGAAAGTAAAGAGAAAAATATTTATAACTGATGTTATAAACCAAATAGAACTAAAAGATATTTACAGAATATTTCACCCAAATACACTTCAGCTTAGGAGACTTTCTCCAAAATTGATCACATACTAGGATACAAAACAATTCTCAACAAACATGAGGGAATTGAAATAATACCCTGCATTCTATCAGACCTCCACATCTAATAGAAACAACAGAAAGGTGACAAACTCAGAGTGACTGAACAAGTCACTACTGAATGAAACATGGGTCAAGAAAAAGTCAGAAAATAAAGGAGAAACTTTCTAGGGTTGAATGAAAATAAAAACATAAGACACTCAAACTTATAGGACAGGATGAATGTGGTTCTAAGACAAAATGCCATCACACAGAGTGCCTAAGTAAATGTTTTGGAGAGATTCCGTATTACTAACTTAATAGCACATCTAAAAGCTCTAGAACGGAAAGAAGAAACAACACCCCAAAGTAAACTGCAAGAAATAATCCAACTCAGGACTGAAATTAATAAAATAGAAATAAACAAATTAAAAAGTCAATACAAAGAATCAACACAACAAAGAGTTAGTTTTTTGTCAAAGATACCAGAACAGGACTGAGAGAATCATTTAAGCAGGGCTTGTAGGGGCTCACAAAGACAGAAGTGGTAATCATGGAGCCTGCATGGGTCTGTGCTAGATCCTCTGCATATATGTTGTGGTTGTTTAACTTGGGGTTTTTGTGGGGTTGCTAAAATTGGGATTTGGGGTATCTCTGACTCTTTTGCCTGCTCTTGGGACTCTTTTCCTCTGATTGGATTCCTTTGCCCAGCCTTGATATGAGGGTTTGTGCCTATTCTTATTGTATCTTGTTACTCCATGTTCAGTTGATATCCCTGGAAGTCCAGCTATTTTCTGAAGGGAAATGGAGTAGCATTAGATCTTTTTGGGGACACACAAGGGAGACAGGAATAGAGGATGGGGACACAGGATGGGAGAGTGGGAAGACAGGAGGCTGTGGTCAAGATGTATTATATGAGAGAAGAATAAATAAGAAAAATTTAAAAAGAAAAAAATGAATAATATTGAGTAACTTATCCAAATTAACTAAAATATGAAGAGAAAAGATTCAAATTAACAAAATTGGAGACAAAGAGGGACATAACAACAGACACAGAGGAAATTCAGAGAAACATAGGACATACTTTAAAATACTGTACCCACAATAATGAAGAAATCTCAAAAATATTAATAATTTTCTAGACATATACCATCTATCAGAGTTAAATCAAAATCAGATAAGCAACTTTAATAGATCTATATATCCTAGAGAAATAGAAGTAGTAATTATATTCTTCCAACAACAGCAACAACAACAAAAGTCCAGAACCAAATTGTTTTAGTGCAGAATTCTACTGGTCTTTTATAAAAGACTTGGCTGCAATATTCCTCAAATTATTCCACCAACTAGAAGCAGACAAACATTTCTCAATTCTTTTTGGGAGACCACAGTTACCAAGATACATAATCCATATAAAGACTCAACAAAGAAAGAGAATTACAGATAAATTTCCCTTATGAACATAGCTGCAAAAATTTTCATAAAAAAATAATTACAAATCAAATCCAAGAACAAATAAAAATATCATTGATGGGGGCAGGTGGGGAGCAGTAAAGGGGAGAGGAGAACTGGGATTGGTTTGTAAAATGAAAAAAACCTTTTTTAAAAAACAGATAATTAAAAAATATCACCCACCATGATCAAGTAAGCTTCATCCCAGAGATGGAGGAATGGTTCAGCAAATATAAACTGATACAGGTGATTAACCATGTAAGAAGACTAATGGATCAAAAACACATGATTGCCTCATTAGATGCAGAAAAGACATTTGACAAAATCCAACACCTCTTCATGATAAAAGTCCTGAGAGATTTGGGATACAAGCAAGACATCTCAACACAACAAAGACAATTTACTGAAAGCCCAGAGCCAACATCAACTTAAATGGAGAGAAACTCAAAGCATTGTTGCTAAAATGATGAGTATGTAAAGGTTGTCCACTCTCTCCATACACATTCAATAGAGTACTTGAAGTCTTAGAGAATTGAAAAAGATCAAAGGTATATAAATAGCAAATGAAAAAGTCAAAGTGTCTTCATTTACAAATGACATGACAGCTTATATAAGTGGCCCTAAAAATTCAACCAGGAAACTTTTATGACTGAAAAACACTTTCAGAAAAGTAGCAAGATACAAAATTAGCACTCAAAAATGAATAGCCTTTCTACATACAAATGACAGGGTGAAAAGATGTTGGGAAAAAACACATTTTGCAATTACTCAAAAATTAGAAAATGTCTTGGGGTAAAACTAAAGAAGCGAACAAAGGCCTGTATTATAAAAAATTTAAGATATTGAAGAATGAAATTTTAAAAAGATATTAGAAGATAGAACTCTGTGAATGGGTAGATTAGTACACTAAAACTTTTCTTTTTATCAACAGCAATCTACAGATTCATTGCAATCCCCATCTAAATTTCAACAGAATTCTTAACGGAACTTGAATGTAATTTTCAGCTTTATATAGAAACACAAAAAAAGCAGAATGCCTCAAATGCTCCTGAATGATACAAGAACTGCTTAAGATATAACCATCCCCTGATCTCAAATTATATTACTGAATTATCTTATTAAAGCAGCATGGTTTAATAGGCATGGAGAGAAAAACAGACATGTTGATCAATGGAATAGAATTGAAGACCCAGAAATAATTCCCCTTACCTATGGACACTTGATTTTTTTTTAAGTAAGGATGCCAGAAATACACATCAGAAAAAAGACAGCACCTTCAACAATTGTTGTTGGTCAATTTGAATGGCTGCATATAGAAAAATGGAAATAGATCCATATCTGTCACCCTCCACAAAACTCAACTCCAAATAGATAACAGATCTCAACATAAGGCTAGATACACTGAATCTGACAGAAGAAAGAGGGGAGCAGTCTGGAACTCATTGACACAGGAAAATACTGTCTCATCAGAACATCCATACCACAGGTACTAAGAACAATAATTAGTAAATGAGACCTCATGAAACTGAAAAGCTTCTATACAGCAAAAGACACTGTCATTTGGGCAAAAGAGCCAGCTACATTATTGGAAAAGTTATTTATGTCTTGTACATCTGATAGAAGGCTAAAATGAAAAATATACAAAGAGTTTAAAAAACCGGACACCAAGAAAAAATGATCCAAGATAAAAAATATGGTATAAAGATCTAAATAGAAAAGTTTCAAAACCTAAATGACTGAAAAGCAGTTAAAGAATTGTTCAATATTCTTTTTCATTCAGGAAATGCAAATCAACAGTAGTTTGAGATTGCGTCTTGCACCAATCAGAATAGCCAAGTTCAATAAAACAAATGACAGCTTTTGCTGGTGAAGATGTGGAGGAAGAGAAACAGTTATCCATAGCTGATGGGAGTGCAAACTTATACACTCACTATTGAAATCAGTGTGGGTTCATAAGAAAAACAGGAATCAATCTACATCAAGATCTAGTTATTCCACTATTAGGCATATACCCAAAGGGATCTTCGTCTTACTACAAAGGCATCATTTCAACCATGTTCAGTGCAGCTCTGTAAAGAATAGGCAGAAATTGGAAACAGCCTATATATACTTCAACTGATGAATAAGTAAAGAAAATATGGTGCACTTATACAATGGAATATTATTCAATAATTTTAAAAAATAAATTTGCAGGTAAATGGATGGAATTAGAAAAAAAGTCATCCTCAGTGAAATAGCACCAACCCAGAAAGAGAAATATGGTGTGTATTGGCTTTACGTAAATGTTCCTGTTAAGACATTGATACTCAAGCTACAAATCATATAACCACAGAAGTTATGTAGAGAGTAATGGACTGGGGGGTGGGGGTGGTGGATCTCTCCAAGAAGAGAAAAGAATATAGGTAGTTGCTATGGATGAATGGGGGTTTGAAACGGAAAGGTCGAACAGGTGGAGGGAAAAGGCAGATGCTGAAGGAAAAAGGGAAGGGCACCGAAACTAGGTTTCATTTAAAGGGAAAATAATATAATAGAAGCTTCATATAAGACATACGTATATGAAGGTGATCTGAAGGAAATTGCCAAATAATGGGGAAGACAGGGGTCTAATTGGAAGTATCTCATCAGCAAATGAAACTTCCAGTACCAGGAATGGGTTACATCTAATCTAGGTTTTGTCCAAATCAATTCTATGGGAAGCCCAACAACCCAGGCTATTGTCAAGGTTATGGGTGTTTCTCCACAAACTGATGGTAAGGTCCTTTCAATAAAGACAACACCTTTACAACTCATGGACTTTAAGGAAGTCAAGGTGGTACCCATCTAGAGCCTTCACCCCTGTGGATTAGTAATCATGGTACTGGAAAATATTCTGTACACTGCCGATTGTGAAAAATAGACACCAACCTAGCTAGAAATCCTAAACTTAAAAGATTGATCTGCCTTCAAGATATGCTGGCACAAAGTTTATGTGACTAATCAGTATATGATTTGAGTTAAGGGCCACTCCATGAGAAGGAACCCATACCCACTGCTGCTTGAGTGACAAAGAACCTGAAACTACATAGGCCAAGAATCCATGGGAAAACTGTTACTTTTCTGTTAAAGGACTGTAGTAATAAAATGACTCTTAGACCTATGCCTTGCTCAATCATCATCAGGGAAGTTTCTATCTGTAACAAATGGGACCGGTCACAGAGATGCACAGCAGACAATATGCAGAGAGTGAAGGACTTTGGAACAATCAATCCTAAATCACTTGTCCATCAAATCCCACTGTTCCTCAGGGCTCAGGAGACTCTGAAGAAGAGGAGGCAGGAAGAATGTAAGATGAGTCAGAGGGGATGAAGGACACGAAGGAATCAAGGCCTCTGGACATGAAAATGCTAGTGCACTTATGAATTTAGGGAGAATGTGAAAGATTGCACAGGCCTGCACCTGCCTGCACCACATGGGGTTACAGAGTTGAAAAAAGTGGACACATGCTCCCATCCCTAACCCAGAAGTTATTTCAATTGATAGCAAGTGAAAAATTAGCTTTTTGTTTGTTTGTTTGTTTTTCGAGACAGGGTTTCTCTGTGTAACTTTGGCGCCTTTCCTGGAACTCACTCGGTAGCCCAGGCTGGCCTCGAACTCACAGAGATCCGACTGCCACTGCCTCCCAAGTGCTGGGATTAAAGGCGTATGCCACCACTGCCCGGCTGAAAACTTAGTTTTATTTAAGAGAGACTAACTCCATAAATAATACCATTCTTCAGGGTAGGCTGCATGTCCAGCAGTAGATGGACAACACAGAATGAACGTAATGGCGTTCTTGGAGGTTCTATGTCTCAAAATGTTGGTCGTGTGATTTATTTTTGTCCTACTTTGGGTCCTTTGCATATATATGATGGGTGACTGTTTTGGGTTTTTATGGAATTCCTGTGTATGCAAACTTGTGTGTGTGTCTGAGCCTATATGTGTTTCTGATGCTTTTGATTTAGCTCTTGTTCCATTTTTTCATCATATTCTGATTTGTTTTATATTTATTTTACTTTATTATTATTCCTTAGTGTAGGGTAAAAAGGACCATGAAATAACACCCTGGCCCTGAGACCAGAGCCAAGGAAAGACACCCTGACTCTAACCAACTCAGAACTTGAAATCTAACCTATCCTTGAGCATTAAAACCAACCAAACTCTGAACTTGTCTCAAGCTCAGGAATTGAGATTCTACCAATTCCCACCCTGAAAATCTTCACCCTGCAATGTTCTGCCCCTAGGAAACCCAATATAAATCCTGTGCCTGCTTGATTTGGGACTGCCTTTGTCTACTCTGGCAGAGACAGCCACTCTCCTAGATTCTTCCCTCCCAATAAATCTCTGGAGTGAGGTTTGTTCTAATGACTTTCTTTCCCCACAGGGGAACAGCAGAGTTGTAACAAATTTAGCCCAACCAGGGCAGAGTGGAGCCAGAGCACAGCAGAACTGTAACACTTTGGCTGGGGAAACTTTTCCTTGCTGGAGCAAGGCTGATAAACTTGGGGGAAGCTGAGCAGAGTTCTAACATTTCTGTGGAGCAGAGCAGAGCAGAGCTGTAGCAACTTCACTGAGGAAACCTTCCCATGCTGGAGCAAAGTTGTTACACTTCCATTCGGGAAATCTTCCCAGGAGCAAGGACTGTAACATTTTGCTGGGGAAACAGTCCCCCACCGGAACAGAGCTGTATCACTTCTGTTCAGATACCTTTTCCTTCTGAGCTGTAGGTAATCCTTCCTTGGCTTCTGACTCCCAGGATACCTTTCCCCACAGAGCTGTAACACCTAACAGTTATTCCTTTGCTTCGACTACCAGAAAACCTTTCTTACAGTGTTGTAACACTTATATTAGATGTCTGCTTGTTTTCTACAAGAGACAGAGAGGATATGGACCTGGATGGAAACAGAGGTAGAGAGGAACTGTGAGGATTAGGGGGAGGGGAAACATATCAGAATATATTGTATGAAAAAATCTATTTTCAGTAAAAGAAAAATAAATACAAAAAAATGGAAGTCTTTTCTTATCATTTCTTCTTTTTTTCTTTCACTCTCAGATTAAATTTAGAAACATCGTTTCTTTCATCTTGTTGAAAAAATTGGAGGCAACTTGGGTTTGGCCTTCAAAGACGGTATGATTTTTCACTGAAGTAAACAAGCCTAATTTTAGTACTATATATTGTGGTAATTATATTGCTCCATATGTGGCTTTATTATAAAGTATCTAGAGAGAGTGGATTTTGTTTAGTGTCTATGAGTACTTCATTTTATAGTTATTTTCCAACCAACACACAAACATACTTCAACCTTATGGCTGGTAACAGTATATTACCATCTGTGTGTTTGTATTTTAGGCTGAACATACTATGAAAATGTAGTAAAAATATACAACAGAAAAGAAAACTGAAGCCAGTTATAAGCAGACTTCTTCTTGGCTTGAAATACTTGGTGTGCCAAACATTATAATCTGTTCTCTTCCAAATGTTGCTGTTAAGTAGATATAATCAATATTACCTTTCTCAGAAAAACAAATACAGCAAAAACAGGTCAAATAACTAAAAGATTATTTATTGAGTAAAACACTTTCCTTAAAAGGATTTGCTTATCTATATTCCCATTTTTCATTTTGTTTTAAGTTATTTTAACTACAACATTCACCTGTGTTTAACAATTTATAGGGTGTTTGCAGGTGAGAGTCCATACTGTATTGTAATATTTGTCATTCACAGATTCCTTCAGTGTTTACATTGACAGTCCAGAAATGTTCTAGTTCTTTTTCTATGCACATTTCATCACAGAATACATACATAGTGTTAGAACAATCACAGAATTTGACTGAAACTACAATTTTTGTTTGTTTGTTTGTTTGATTTTGAGACAAGGTTTCTCTGGGAAGTCCTGGCTGTCCTACAACTCACTCATTAGAAAAGGCTGGCCGCACACTCACTGAAATCGACCTGCCTCTGCCTCCCAGGTGCTGTGAGGAAAAGCACGTACCACTCCCTGTCTATGCCCCTCCCACCCTGCAACTACAACAGTTTTAAAAAGGCAGATACAAAAATATTCAAAATGAGCATTAGAAGGGGGTGTAAATTCAGAGAGGACTAGGGAGATACTCCATAATCACTGGAGTCCAGGATTATTGTCTCATCTCAGATCTGATTGAGAAACACAGTTGTCAGAGATCTGAAGAAAGACCTTCACAGCATGTTCTTTCAGTATTTAGGAGAATTGTGCTAGCACTATTCAGGCCTCTCCAACAAACTTTACATGTAAGACTCAAAGTGATCAGCCTGTTTCTAAGTAATTGCACTATGTCCCAAAGGGCAAGGCTGGTAGCAATACCACAAAAATATCCAGCTAACAGAACAGCATCACCTATCATAATTAAATTTTCAATGTATGAAATCCAGTCAATATTGTCTACATTGTGAAGAGCTACCAAAACCATAATTAGGACACAAATCCATCATAACAAATTTACAACTGACACAGATGGTAGAATTGGTAGTCAAGAGTATTAAAACAGTCATTATGAACTCCATATGTTCGAAACCTAACAGAATATTTAAAAGGACACAAATCAAATTTCTAGTGAGGAAAAATCACCATTGGAAATACAGAGGGTAAGCCATGACTGGCATCGAGGGAATGGTAAAATAAAGAGAAGGTAAAGATATAGCAATAAGAATTGTCCAACTAAAGTCCAGAGGGGGTAAAGGGAACGAAAATCAGAGCTCAGTATAATTATTATAGGACTATCTAGTAGGAATGAGAAACTAGTCTTAAAAGTTTACAATTTGCCCCATTTTAACCACACAGGCCACAACATCTCAACTGACTTCAATGTAAAAACACATAATATAAAATCAAAAGTGAAAATATTAAAAGCAAAAATCCTTAATACACAGCAGGAAACAAAGAAACAAGATAACATATTGAAGACAATGTGAATAAGAAACAGAGTAAAAAATATCCCAAAGCACATAATTATGGAGAGCACACAGGTACACATTTGATTTTAGTTAAGAAGAAAACCAAAAGGAAATTTAAAAACACCTAAAACTGTAGGAAAATTTTTTGTATACCAAAATTATAATGCTTCTAGAGTAATACATACATAGAAATTTATAACTTTAGAACATTATAACAAAATCTCAATCTGCTGTTGTGTGTCAGTGTCTGTGTTGAGACTTCAGGAGAAAGGAGCAAAATAAATCTGGAATAGGGATAGAAAAATGAAACTAAGAATAAAAAAATAAAGAAATAGAAAATAGCAAAATACAAGAAAATCAATGAACTCAAGCTGAGCTGTCACACTGACCTTCAAGTGGATAAAATCACAGATATCACCAACTTAAGAAATAAAAAAGGCAGTTATTACAAGTAACATAAAAATACTAATGACCATTCTGTAAAGTTCCATCAATAGAAAACAAATATTTGAAAGACACATGAATAAATATATCTTAATATTAATAAATTTGATTGTGTCCTTACAATCCTTTACACAGTGACAACTCTATGCCCAAATGTCTTCCAATTAAGTTCCACAAATAAATATGAAAATAAAGTATCAATTCTGTGTAAATTATTCTTAGAGAGTGCTGGTGCGAATATAAAATTCTTAAGAATTTTCATATACTTTGACCATTCTACATTCAGCCATTCCATTCCATTTTCTTTTATCCAATAGAAATGAAAATAATATTCAAAGATATGTGCAATTATGTATAGCTTTATTCATAATGGCCCATATCTGGAAACAACCTGAATCTTCATCAACAGGAGGATACATAACCATTTTCTTTATGCTATACAGTTGAGTACTATTTAGTAATACAATGGGTTACCATTTTAACAGGAATGTTTAATGAACTCAAAATAATCATGCCAAATAAGTTGACAGATGGATACATGGGAAATCAGAAGGGAGCTGAAAGGGGAAAGTAGAGAGAGAAGGATTAGAAAGGAGTAAAAAATCAAAAGGATTAATGAATGCATTTATCCAGCTCGAAATCTCTGATAAATTCACAGCTGTATCCTCATCTCATTGATAAGATATGTGCTTTATTTAAGCAAATTTTCATATGTCAACTATACAAGAAAACACTAAAATAATGCAGCTTTTTAAGCAATCAGCTTTAGGACTAGAAAGATGGCTCAGTGGTTAAGAGCACTTCTTGATTTCCCAGAGGACTGGGGTTTGTTTCCCAGCACCTACCAGACTGTTCACAAGCACCTGCTCGGCACACACACAGTGAACATACATACATGTAAACAAAATACTCACATATACAAAGTGAGATAATTAAATCTTTGGGAAAAGATTTTAAAAGTCAACTTTATGAAGAAGATTTTACAAATATCTTCAATCCCTATTACAGGTATTCAAGTTGATATCAGAGTGTTATCTCAGTTACATTATTCATGCAAATGTGGGGCACTTAAGATTACTAAATATGAACATCATGAGATTAGAAGTACTTTTAGTGCTTATTTATACCTAGGATGTTAAAAGTTACAGAAGGGTAAGTTTATATTGATGGGCAAAGACTTGTAAAAATGTCAAAGTCTGTCTCTTCTAGGTAAGAACAAAGCACAGTTGCATCCATCCATCCTGATGGCAGGAGTCATAGGCAAACTGTGCAATCAGATAGTCTCTGAGGACTCAAAACTGAGAAAATTGTCTTTTATGCTGTGGTGGTTTGAGTAAGAATGGCCCCCATAGGCTCATATATTTGAATGCTTAGTTACCAGAGACTGGCACTATTTGAAAAGATTAGAAAGATAAGGAGGTTCCAAAAAAGCCAATTCATGCACCAGGGATAGATCCTATTCCCACTGTCAGGGACCCTGCAAATAGACCAAGCTACACAACTGTCTTGGCCATGCAGAGGGCCCAGTCCAGTCCCGTGCAGGCTCCACAGCTGTCAGTCCAAAGTTCCCACTAGCTTGGTTCCGTTGTATCTGTAAGTTTCCCCATCATGGTCTTGACGCCCGTTGCTCATAGAATCCCTCTTCCCTCTCTTTGACTGGACTTCTGGAGCTCAGTCTGGTGCTTGGCTGTGGCGCTCTGCATCTGTTTCCATCAGTTACTGGATGAAGGCTCTATGATGACAGTTAGGGTATTCACCAATCTGATCATTGGGGTAGGCCAGCTCAGGCACCCCCTCCACCACTGATAGTTGTCTACACAGCTTTGATGCAGTGGGAGGAGCACGGACCTGCCTCAGTTGAATGTGCCAGGCTTTGCTGACTCCCCATAGGAGGATATACCTTTTCACAGGAGGGGATGGGGAGTGGGCTGGGTGCGAAGGCTGGAGGAGAGTGGGAGGAGGGATGAAGTGGGGATATGTGGTGGTTATGTGGAATGAATAAAAAATTTCTTAATAAAAAATATATTCACAATAAAAAAAGGTTTAGGAGATGTGTCCTTGTTGGAGAAGGTGTGGCATTTTTTGAGGAAACATGTTAGTGGGGATGGGCATTAGGTTTTCAAAAACCCAAGCGCCCCCCTCCCTGACCCCTGCTAGGATCTAGCTCTCTACTACTGTTCTAGCAGCATGTGTGCAACAATGCTCCCTGCCATCATGATAATGGACTTAAACTCCTGAAACTGTAAGCAAGCCCCAAGTAAATGCTTTCTTTTTATAAGGGTTGCCACAGTTATGGTGTTCCTCACAGGAATAGACCAGTCATTAAGACATGCATACCTTTCATAATTCAATGTGAAGAGCAAACATCTACGTTGTCAAAGGTTTACCAACGTTAAGATCAAGTAGCTAAAATCAGCACAAAATTGGAACCCAGATTTTTCTCACTTACTCTTTACCTAACTCCTCCACCCTATGTTTTAAGAATGTAATGTCTTCCACTTACCTTCAATAAATATAACAAATTATTTATGCAATCAGTTGCCTTTTAAGAAAGAAACATAGATACAATGACACAAAACTCTAGCTATGCTGCTATTTCTGAAAATAAAATGACATTTTTATTCTTATATAGAGATAGGATAAAGTTAGATGAAAAACAACAGTTAGCCATAAGGATTTCACTAGGTAAATCAGAGGGAAGATGAAAGGAGCAGATCACTACCATATTACTAGTTAAATGGTGAGTGTGTTGAGGTCATCAAATACAGTAACACAGAAATGAATGTTAAAATACATG
>LZPO01028346.1:9101-30445 GCA_001675575.1 Neotoma lepida | reverse complement strand
TTTTCAGTGATTTTAAAATATTACTTCATATAAAAAACAAAGGAAAATAAAGGATGCTTACTACTGTTCTTATACTAAAACTTATATAAATACTAAAAAATATGTTCATGATTATGATGCCAATTTCTAATTATTAGGGAGACAGAAGAGTTTCAGTAGAAAATTTTATTAGTAAATAGTTATATCTGCTTCAACTCTATTTCCAAATAACTGTAGAACAAAAATACTGTGTATTAAGTAATTTCTTGTTTATTATTTATATATAGGAAGGAGTATAAGTGTAAAAGACTAAATATGGAGCAACAAAAAGGATTATATAGTCTGAGAGACAGGTCTGGCGCCTGAAATACCTTGCTCAGAAATCACAACCATTAAAGATATTAAATTGTGTAACATCAATGAAGGAGAAAGGAATTCACGGACTTGAAAAGGCACAAGAAAAACACATGAGACTGTTCGGAGGAAGTCAAGCAAAGGCTGACATGATGCGCTCTCAAAACTAAACAGTAATGGAAAAGCAGAAAAGAGAAGCCTGATCAGAGGACTGAAGACATAGGATGGGGTGGAAGTGTTGACGTCAATTTTCAAAAATGAGGATGTTAGATAGGGAGGAAATGCCACTCCAGTGACTTGTTCACCCTGGGTTCAAGGTGACTTTGGTGATCAAATGCTACCCTTGTTTCTGTGTCCCATCCCTCTTGCCTTCCATTGCTGGTGTCTCACTCATGGCTGCAGTTTTGTAAGTCTGACTATTCAGTGCTGTGAAGGCTTTGCAAATAGGACAGGAAAATAAAATGAGATCACTTGGATCTTATGTTCTGAGAATGATTAGTATGAATAATAAATTTAACTCTATCCACTGACATCATCACTGAGCTAATTATTGTATTTCATTTAAATTCATATTATTATTATTATTAGAGCAAAATCTCACTATAGGCTTCGAACACACTAGGAAAGACAGACTGTCTTCAGAGCGCACAATTTCTCCTGCCCAAGCCTCCCCAATGCTAGGCCTATAAACGTGAGGCCTACACCTGGATGGCTCAATTGTCAAATTATTTTTAAGACACAAATGTTGTTATGAATATTTTACCAATTAGTTCTACACACAGCCACAAAACATTTATCTTGTCTAGAAAAATCGTTCTGTGTATATTTAAATCTTGGTATATTTTGTTCTCTACATTTTCAGGTTAACTTTAATATTTATTTTCTCATTATTAAAAACTGTGCAATGTATCTATCACCTGTCTTTAAGCTCAAAACATTTCTTCGAGTAGCTCCAATTACAGTGAGTCTGCTTTAACTATAGTGCAGGTGTCCATGCAAGCCAGCTCACCCTTTCAACATTAAAACAGACAGGCCAATGAGCCAATCTTTAAAACAAATTGTGTTATTTTGCTAGAGAATTATTTCATTTCTAGCTTTTTCTGTCAAACAATAAATCTGAATATTGCACAATTAAAAATGAAAATAAAGGCCTTTTCAACAACTGCTAATTCAAGCCTTTTTCTTTGCTTCTATTTAGGTATTTCTGATATGTATTTATGTATAAATATACATTTATTTTTCTTTTACGTGCACATATATAAAACAGAAGTCCATGCTACTAGTATTTGTTGCACGAATCCTAAGTGGCCTTATAATAAAAACCCAGAGTCAGTTTTTGGGGTAAATGCTGAAAGATCAGAGAGACAAAGGAATAAGCCATAGAGAATCTTCTCACCATTCCTAAAAACNCAGGAAGAATGGAAGGCGAGATCCTATCTCCTTAAATCTTCTGACTAAATGTCTCTGAGTCCTCAGCCTAAAGGTGCTAGTTCTTGTCTCCTGACGCCTAACATGCCTTCCTCTGCCCAGCCATTTCACTTCCTTCCTAGTGCAGGGATTAATGGAATGTGTGCTTCCCAAATATTGGTAGCAAAAGCATGAGATCTCAAGTACTGGGATTAAAGGCTTGTGACTTCCAAGTACTGTGATTAAAGGTATATGCCACCACTGCCTGGCTTTGTTTCTCTCCTAGACTGAAACAATCTTGTGTAGTCCAGTGTGGCTTTGAACTCGCAGATATCCAGACAGACATCTGCCACCCGAGGGCTAGGATTAAAGGTGTGTGCCACCACTGCCTGTCCTCTAAATTTAATATAGTGGCTAGCTCTGTCCTTTGATCCTCAGGCAAGCTTTATTTGATACACAATATATCACCACAAGCATTGATATTTGCTTTCATTAGACTACTTNTTTTAAAACTCAACTTATTGATGATTTTTAAAATATATATCATGGTTTCTTATATGTGTGTGTATAACATATGTAATATATCTTTAAATGAACATAAATATTACATTCCATAATATGCCCATGTATTAAACTTACCTATTCATTATTTAATATTATACATCTATTTATTCTGTGCTATTTTTTAATATTCTGGAAAGAATGATTGAGACCTCAAATATACTTCACTGTGAGTGCACAAAGTTAAATCTTCAGTCACAAATAAATAAATAAATTAAAACTAAGATACAAAATGTGCACATTATTGTTTATGTAATTTTCTTACAAACTGCTACATATAGCCATTTAAAATTCTATTCTCAACAACATTTGGCATTATTAGAAGATTATGGTGAAAATATGCTAATAATGTGTTCATCAGCTTTTCCATTTTTAATTAATGAGATGAAGCACAATTTAATTGATTATTTTATCCTTTTTCTTTAGACCATTTGCATAATTGTTTTCCAATTATATAATTGAGCTTGTTCTTATTTTCTTTATTTGATTTGCAGGAATGAGTTTTGTATCATAGATATCAATTTTCTCTGAGATAACCATGTGTCTTTTCAGTCTGTTGACTATCTTAACAATATTTATAGTCAATTCAAGTTGGATTCTGATGTGACTTTAACTAACTTTATTTTTTTACACTTCCTCTTAATGACTTTAGTTTTTTCTATTGCCCAGTCACAAATGTTGTATTCTAATTCATTCTAATTTTCAGAATTTCCTAGTCAACCCTTTAAAGCAATGTACATGTATTAACATTTTTATGTGGTATTTAGAAACTTTGTTGCCCTTTCAAGAAATATAAGCATCCTGATTTAAAATTGTTCCAATTGTTAATTTTAACTATTAATATGTATAACATCCATTCATTAGACAGATTAACTGATTTACTGGAGTGAATTCACACAGAATAGTTTCTGGGAATTGTATAAAAATATTAAGCAGCACATATCAGCTCCTTTAAATTTTTCCAATGTTTTACTTTATTCTGAAATGTCTTATAGAATTTAATTTTCAAAAGTGTGATATTTTCATAGACTGTGACCAGTTTCAATATAAATAAAACTAATATTATTTGGAAACAGAGCTTTTCATTTTGTAGTTTTTTAATATACAGCCAATTTCTATGATCTGNTAAATGGTGTTGATAGTAACTTTGGTACACTTGAGTTGTTATTGCTTTAAGTCTGAAACTATTGAAATACTGACTACAACTGGACAATATATGAACTAAAGATTTATATAAAAGTGATTCTCCTGAATCACTGTGGTGTTTTCTTGTTTGTGTTGTTATTGTTGTTTTGATATTTTTTCTTCATTTGTTTGTTTTGTCCTATTACTGTTTCCTGGCTCTTCAATACATATGGTTATGCTCAATTAATATGTAATTTCTTATATTATGTATAATTGCAGTAACTCTTCTCAAAAGAAAAATGCTAAAAGGAAAAATGGGCCGTTTCTTTACTGTAGTAAGAAAAACACAAACCATAGTATCTCAAGTTCTAATTTGAAGTTTATACAAGAGGTTTGAGTACTCTTTTACTGTTTTCAAAATAAAAATGAATCAACTTCAGCATGAAGTGAATGTTCAAGAAAGTTAAGAATGATGGATTACTTTGTGTACATTCAGTCATATTATTTTAATTGCATTTGTAACTGTTCTTAAGATCAAGGATCACTGACATCAATACCACTGTCACATCTTGTGTCCATGATTCATTTGGTGCATAGATTTCTTCTTTAAGAAATATTTCTTTGTAAATAGAACCAAGTTAAAGCATTTAAGAAGACAATCTATATTCATTTTGAAAGAGAGCAATATGATTCTTTACAAGACATATAAATTCCATGTTTATTCTAAGGAAACGACAAATGAAGTGCATGGTGTTTATGAATATATGGTAGAAACTGCTTACAACTCTGTGTTTATCAAGTCACCTACAAAATCAAAACATAGCTTGATACTTGTTTATAACAATGAGATGTATATTATTTCAGTTTCCTATAAAATTAAGAATATTATTATTTAGTAACAATAGAGTTCTTTCTTAATGTTGGTTCTTAATGCTCATTTAATTTGTGGTAGTGTTTCTGTATTTAATTAAATTGGTGAATAAAAAGTGTGTGTGAGGTAATGAATTGCCTCATAAGGAAAAATTGAGTTTAGATTCAATGCTCCTACAGATATGAAAATATAACAACAAATATTTGATCCTCAATTCCCCATAGTATTACTCATTTGCAATGCATTTGTATTTTTTAATATTTGTTTTTCATAAGACACTAACATTTTTTCAGGTAACTATTGCAAAGTTCAATATGAGATTAATTCTTATAAACATAATAATTCCTCTATTCTTCTTTTTACTCAATAAGTAAAATATAGAAATACAAAAGTCCTGAAGATTTTAGTTGGGCATACCAGATATTTATTGATTATTAAAGTGGAATATAAAATAAATATTTTAAATTATCAGACCTAGTCATTCTATCTTGAAGTTATGTTAATAATGATGTGCTTTGTTTTTGAAGCCTTATTAATTTAGTATGTAATAGAGAGATAGAATGTGTACATTAACATACTTCTTATTATAATGAATGTAAATCCAGCAGCAGGAGATGTGACCCAGCAAATAGGAGCACTGGCTGCTCAACTAGAAGACCCAGGTTTTATTCTCAGTATTTGAATGGTGGTTTACAACCATCTATAACTATAATTTAAGAGGAACTGATTCCCTGCTCTGGCCTCCTCTACTATCAAGCATGCAAGTGGCACACAGACATACATTTAGATAGATTATTCATATACGTGAAATTGTTAAAAAAGTAAAAATAAATTTAATTTTAAAAATGAATGTCACATATGTATGAAAAGAATCACCAATTTTAGGATAAAGTGAAATTTCCAGGAATATAATTTTAAAACAATGATTTATTTTCTGTTTACCTCTCAGTTCATAAGCATGGACATGAGAATAAATGTGCCTGTCCTAAGCATTGCTTTGGGGCACTAAATTTTAAAACTAACAGAAAGAGGCTCTGCCCAATATCCTAAGGTAACCTTAATTAAATTAGTGCTAGATCCAGACAAGCTCTACAAAATACTTTCAGGCAAAAATGGATATGGAATGTGATTTGAATATAGCTGTTATAAAAATCAACATGTGGAACAATGGAATCAAATTGAAGACCCTAACACTAATCCACATACCTATGAACACCTGATTTTTGACAAAGGCAAAACTGTACAATGAAAAAAGGAAAGCATCTTCAACAAATGGTGCTGGCATAAATNGATGTCAACATGTAGAAGACTGCAAATAGATCCATATCTATTGCCATGCACAAAACACAAGTCCAAGTAGATCAAAGACCTCAATATAAATCCAGCTACACTGAGCCTGATAGAAGAGAAAGTAGGAAGTAGCCTTGAAGGTATTGGCACAGGAGATCACTTCCTAAATATAACACCAGTAGCACAGACACTGAGAGCAACAGTTAATAAATGGGACCTTCTGAAACTGAGAAGCTTCTGTAAGGCAAAGGACATGGTAAATAAGACAAAATGACAGCCTATAAAATGGAAAAGATCTTCAACAAACCCACATCTGACAAAGCGATGATCCCCAAAATATATAAGGAACTCATGTAACTAGACATCAATATACCAAACAATTCATTTTAAAAATGGGGTACAGAACTAAACAGAGAATTTTGAACTGAAGAATCTCAAATGGTTGAAAGAATTTCTCAATATTCTTAGCCATCAGAGAAATGCAAATCAAAACTGACNCTGAGATACCATCTTACATCTGTCAGAATGGCTAAGATCAAAAACACTGATGGCAGCTTATGTTGGAGAGGATGTGGAACAAGAGGAACACTCCTCCACTGTTGATGGGAGTGCAAACTTATATAGCGTCTTTGGAAATCAGTATGGTGACTTCTTAGAAAATTGGGAATCAATCTACCTGAAGATCCAATGATATCACTTTCGAGCATATATCCAAGAAATGCTCAATCATACCACAGGGACACTTGCTCAATTATGTTCATAGCAGCATTATTCATAATAATCAGAACCTGGAAACAACCTAGATGCCCCTCAACCAAAGAATGGATAAAGAAAATGTGGTACATAGACACAGTGGAGTATTACTCAGCTGTAAAAAACAATGTCATCATAAAATTTGCAGGCAAATGGATGGAACTATAAAATATCATCCTTAGTGAGGTAACTCAGACTCAGAAGGACAAACATGGTATGTACTCACTCATAAGTGGATACTAGATGTAAAGCAAAGGATAACCAGGGTACAACCCATAGCTCTAGAGAAGCTAGCTAACAAGGAGGATCCTGAGAAGGACATATTGATTGCCCTGGGAAGGGGAGATAGATGAGNTCTCCTGAGTAAAATGGGGGTAAAGGGGGACAATAGAGGGTGGGGGTTGGGAGATGAGAACATAAGGTAATGGGATGTTTGAGCTGGAGTGGGAAGGTAATGAAAGAGATATCTTGATAGAAGGAGATATAATAGGGATAGGGAGAAAACTGTTGCTAGGGAGTTCCCAGAGTGGGAAGGTAATGAAAGAGATATCTTGATAGAAGGAGATATAATAGGGATAGGGAGAAAACTGTTGCTAGGGAGTTCCCAGGAATCCACAAGAATGACCCCAGCTTAGACTACTAGCAATAGTGGAGAAGGTGCTTGAACTGACTTACCCTGGTAATCAGATTGGTGAATACCCTAACTCTCATCATAGAGCTTTCATCTAGTAACTAATGGAAACAGATGCAGAGATCCATGACCAAGCACCAGGCTGAGTTCCAGGAGTCCAGTCAAAGAGAGAGAAGAGAGATTCTATGAGCAAGGGGCATCAAGATCATGATGGAAAACCTATAGAATCAACCAAATCAAGCTAGTGGGAATTCATGAATGTTAGACTNACAGCTGTAGAGCCTGCATGGGACTGGACTGGGCACTCTGTATAATTGAGACAGTTGTGTAGCTTGGTCTACTTAAGGGATCTCCTGGCAGTAGGATCAGTATCTATCCCTGCTGCATGAGCTGCCTTTTTGAAGCCCATTACCTATGGTGGGACATCTTGCACAGCCTTCATGCATGGGGAGGGCCTTGGACTTGCCTCAACTTAATGTACCAGGCTTTACTGACTCCCCATGGGTGGCCTTACCTTTTCAGAAGTGGGAATGGGGGATAGGTTGGGGGGGAACCTGGCAGTGGGAATTGGGAGGAGAGAAGAGAGGGGGATCTTGTTTGGTATCTAATGTGAATTTTAAAAAAAAGTTGTAAATTAAAAAAATGAAATAAAACTAGATAATAAAATAATGTCAAAAAAGTTAAGCATATGATCAAGAACCTGAAAAAGAACATGGATAAATTCTTTACTGAAATCTATGAAAACCTTAACAAACAGTGAAATGAAATAAAATGAAGAAAATGTTTCAAGAAATGAAAGTAGAAGTAAAATCACTAAAAATGAAAATGTTAAATCAGAAAACTTCTGGAATAAAAGATCCAGGGATAAGAGCCACCACATAAAGGTCAAATCTGGAAATATTAGTAATACATGAAGGAGAAGAAAGCCAGGTGAAAGGCACAGAGAATATTTTCAATAAAATTGGTGAGGAAAACTTCCCTAACCTAAAGAAAGATTTCCCCTTAATGGCACAAGAAGCAAACAGAACATCAAATAAACTGGACCAGGAAAGAAAGTCTTCTCTGCACACAATAATCAAAACACTAAATGTACAGTATAAGAAAAAAAAAATATAAAAAGCTGTAAAAGAAAAGAAGTAATTTACATATAAATGCAATCATACTACAATGACACCTAGAGAGACTCACAGCCAGACATTATATGGAGAGAGTCTACAATGAGGTCTATACTGGGTCCTTGCCCTTGGAGCTCTGGTAATCACATGTAAGAGGGGGTAGAAATATGATAGGAGTCAGAAGAGATGTAGGACACCAGAACACACTGGGCTCACTGAATCAACTAAGAAGATAGGGAGAATATGGGCTCCCAGAGACTTAAGAGGCAAGTCCAGGGTCTGCATGTGTTTGCACCAGGTCCTCTGAGTATATATTGTAGCTTTTAGCTTGGTATTTTTGCGGGACTCCTAACTGTGGAATTTGGTATGTCTCTGACTCTTTTGCCTGCTCTTGGGTCCCATTTCTTCTAGTTAGTTTGTCTTGTCCAGCTTCCATGTGAGGGCTCTTGCCTTGCATTGTTGTATTTTGTTTTGTTATGTTGGGTTGCTATCTCTTGAGGGCTTGCTCTTTTCTAATAGAAGATGGAGGGGAAATAGATCTTGGGATGAGTGTTGGTAGGGGGAAGCTGGGAAGAACAGAGGAAAGGGAAACTGTTTAGAATGTATTACATGAGAAGAATTTATATTCATATATATATTTGAACATGGGCAAAGTATATATATATATAATATAATATATAATATAATATATAATATAATATATAATATATATATAATAACTGCTATAGATTTAACAGCTCACAAAATATCTGTCCACATGTTCTTGCTACAGAAACTGAGCATTAGAATCTGAGAAATATAGGTGTAGATTATCTTTCTGAAATTTTCTTTAAAATATAAAATGGATATTTACCTTTTGTGGTTATTGTAAGCAAGAAATAAGTAAACTCAATAATAAAGAGCAAAAATTTAATAGAAGATAGATCTCATAATACTAATACTAATAATGTGTTTTAGTATTATTAATGCTACTAATAATTTAGTAATTGAAGGATATATCTGAAAAGTCCAGGAATAAGAAGAAATAATACCCAAAAGTAATAGATAGCTTTAAAATAAATAAGAAATAATNAAACTCTGTACTCAAATCAATAAAAGAGAAAAAATATCCAAAGAATCAATCAATAAAACAAATAGTTGGTTCTTTTAACAAATCAATAACATTGACTAAAAATTTTAGCCAAATTAATTAAGAAGCATAGAAAAAATACAAATCAACAAAATTAGAGATGAAAAGGTAGACATAACAGGAAACACTGGAGATCTAGAGAAAAAAATCATAAGGCAGAGATAAAAAGAAAAAATATAAATGTAATACAGAGATTCAATGTGATTGTTCCATTTTATAAATATCATGAAATCAATGTTTTAAGTAACTATTCTCATTCTTTTTTCCTAAGTTCTTCCTTTGGCTCTCATATTTCATACTTTGCTGACACATAAAAAGAATTGATGCTCTTTTTAAATTCCATTCAGTGAAGTTAATAAAACATATCTTTGACTATAACAACCAAACAGATATAAAAGTTAAAGAGTATATGGGATATATAATGTCAATGTAAGGATTAAAAGAAAATATTAAAGTATATTAAAAATGCTTTAAGATAATTATATAAAATACAACTGCAGATTCTGAGGTATAGTCCATTAAAAATAATGTCTTACTTGTATGGTCATTAGTAATATTTTACAGAATTTTTAAAAGCACGTGGATTTTAAGAATATATAATTTGAGCCAGGCAGTGGTGTCATACACTTTTAATCCCACCACTCAGGAGGCAGAGGCAGGAGGATTTCTGTGAATTCAAGGCCAGCCTGGGCTACTGAGTTCCAGGAAAGGAGCCAAAGTTACACAGAGAAACCCTGTCTCGAAAAACCAAAAAAAAAGAATATATAATTTAGAATGATTATTTATTATTTTATAATTTATTAAATTAATTATGTTTTTAATTCATACATTATTGTTTAGGGACAATGAGCAATTTATTAATACTGATTTATTTCAGAAACTGATTGCTAGTACACTGGTGTATTTTGTCAAAATAAAATCAAAGACATCAGAAACTCTTAATTCTGTTTCTGAGATTTCACATAAATGGTTCACTGTGTAGAAAATATACTTCAATATTTCTTTCCTATAATGTTGAAAGATCACTACTATCAACACAACATAACATGAGCTTCAGATTCACTTGCTAAAGAGTTTCATTCATTTATGACATGCTCCATTTTTTTCTGTCTCAATTACCAATATAATTTAGAGCTTCATGAAGTAAAAATGACTAGAAACAAAAACTATTACATGTGCAAAAGGGATCAACATAAACTGAGAGTTAATTCTCTGTAGTCTATCATCTCTTGTCATGTTTTCATTGTAGAAAATCTCTGAAGTTTTGCTCTCATTTCTGCTTCATAAGGGAGAGGTGAGCTACAGAGAGAGAATGCCTTCTGCACTACTTAGGTTTTCATTGCCAAACATCTCACTTCGTGTAAAGCACCACCACACCACATAGTCCCCAGTTTTCTCCTTCCATTTCCCCTTCACAGAATGCTTATTAGGCACTTTTGCTGAAATACCAACTTGTCAGTGACAACCCTCTTCTGCTTGCTCACACAGACCCCTAACATTTCTCCAACCTATTCTATTTTGAAGAGTTTTACTTTCAGCTTTCTTAAACTACTCCACAGTAGAGACATTTCCTCAAATTGCTTCATTTGAAACCCAAGATTTATTATATTGATTTTACAAAACATAAATATTTTCAATGTTTGTTATTCAAAATTGCAATGAGAGTTAGCAAGAGAATGCAAATATCTGAGTAAGAGTCTGTGAAATACATTTGTTTCAAAGTTCACACTAGATCGATTAATTTTAAACTAACTTATTTAATTACAGAAGCATATTTGAGATGCACAGTGAGAACTATTTTAAATAATTGATTTCATTAACAATTGAAATTAATGATGATATAAATGGTGTAATAGAAATAATAGTGATGAATCTTATCACATATACAAGTGTAAAAATTTTATCAGATGGTATTAGTTATGTCTAATTTAATGAGACCTACCTAAGCAGTAATTTGAATAACAATTTTGATTAGTCTAGGGTTCTTTTTGATAAAGTAGATACAATGTATTTATTCACCTGACAATGATTTGCTAAGGGGCTAATTGACATTGATCAGGAAGGGTCAAATAAACATAACTGTTTAATAAAGGAAGTCTTAGGCTAAAGTTGATGGAGTTTCTTATAGAGTTTGGCTAGTTTCCCTTTAAGAATCGTTGGCCAGTTTTATGTTTCAGAGGATCAATAGAAGGAATAACACAGGTTATTCAGAGTAGAAACATTCATTACGTATCATAAACAACCATAGCAATAAAGCAGGTCCTTCTGCTGCTAGACAAGAACAAAATTGTTTCCAAAGTGAGGGATGTGACTACTATTTGTAGCATTTGAGGTACTTTGGTCTGAACAGCCTGCTTATGAAGAAGCCCTTACCATTTTGCTGGAATCATCCACAGAAGGATCAGATCTGTGAATGAAACATTGGATCAGATAGACCTAAACAGGAAAAAAATGAATTATTCAAGATTTTTCTATATTTGAAACAGCGAACTCATCTCTAGTGAAGAAAGCAGAAGGAAGAATTTTAAGTTTAGGGAATGGGAAAGCTACTGGAGGCTGTTAGTGGGAGGGAAGAATGGCAATACAACTATGGAATCTCTGACTGTTAAATTATGTTCAACAAATTTAGGTTCCTTCTCTGCAACATAAAATGGCAGACAAGGAGGTGTCTTACTTAAACATTTGAAGTGTGTGTGTGTGTGTGTGTGTGTGTGTGTGTGTGTGTGTGTTTAGTATGTAATATATTCCTGAATTGTAAATCTGNCAAGAAACTGGGAGGGTATTTACATCTCATAGAGGGACAGGAAGGGATTTAAGCATAAATTATACATATTTTATTTTTTAATATTGGAAACTGGAAATAATTTTCTATTTAAAATAATATGTGGGAAATTTTCAGTATCATGAGAAGATATTTTACATGTGAACTTTTGAGAGCTTACCAAAATGTACTTGTCAGTAGATGAAAGGAGGTGAAGATCTGGGGATTTCTGTGCCACACAGTTTCATTTTTACTGGCACCTGCTTCTGGAAGAAAGCTAAAGATGATGCCACCTGCTCAAAATGAAGAAAGAATGGAGAACACCTTTCACATTTTATTTTTTTTATGATTCATGATCTTACTGAAGCCACAGACTATATTTTAAAGAATAGACTTAGGAAAGTCCTATTGTTTAGGGATATTTTAGAACCATCTAACATTTATGGTGTCTTTACATTCTCAAATGTAACTGGATAAATCTGCTNAACTGAATATAATTTGAAAATAGGTATTTGAAACAAAGCATAGGTTATATAATAAATGTTCCTAATTATAAACTATGGAAAGATATGTTGCTTGCTCCTGAAACTTTTCAAGCAACTGTGTTATGTAAATTAAAATATTCAATAAGAGGTCTTAAATTTTTAAGAGTTCAAGGAGGTGTAAAAAGATAAACATTCATTATTCATTTCAGTTATGAAAGGAAAGTCTATATTATTCTAATGAAAAGAAAATATATCTCCTAGTACTAGAAATTAATAGTTAAGACATAAGTACTATTCCAAAAAGAGATGCAGTTTTCTCCCAAAGAACTCATCAAATCTTTTGCAATTTGTTCTTTTAAAATTTTTTTATCTTGGAATATGAATATCAATTTCTTCTGTTTCTCAATTACTATTCTGGAAATCCTAATTCAGTCAGTTGTGTGGCCTCAAATTCTGTATGCAATAGAAAGCAATTGGCCCTGATACCAGCTGACTTATCCTTTGTGTGAGGCTTTGAAGAGAAGCTTTGTGAAAATAACTCACCTTGGCTTGTGGCCAGTTAATAATCATTACAGAAAAACTTCACTTGAAGTAATACCTGCATTTAGGTGGCAAAAGCTTAAACACTTGTGACTGATTCAGGATAGTTCACTATACTACAAGTACCAGGGAATTTGGTTATATGTATGGCTCAAAATAGTCAATAGCAAAGAAATCAGTAGCAAATATTTTATGTATACATATTTTAAGTATATTTACAAGGGAGACTATGCTTAAAAATTACTAGTGAATAAATTGAAGTTTGACAGAAAACTGTTAAGTTTTAAATATTATTATATTGACAAAATCTATCACATTTATACATAAAATTATACCAAAAGTATATTATCAAATATAAAATCATGTATGTCTATAACTTTAGAAGTAGATTGTAAGATGTTTAAAACACTTATAACAGCTAAAAGACCAGCAGCAATGAAAAGGATATATAAGGTATGGGCATCTGTCCCATGGAAGGGTATGCTGCTCAGTGGATTCCTCTGCAGAGATCTTATAAGTAAGAAAGGAATGAGATGACATATTCAAATTTCTGGGAAGACAATGGGCAACCAAACTTGCTGAACTTGCAAAAGGGTTTTTTGGAGANAAAAGAGAAAGGAAATACTTTCTGTAAAATAAAAATTAGGGCTAATTCACCAGTACCAGTAATGTCTTAAAGAAATGCAAAAATATTTTATCAAGGTAAAATTAACATGTTATTATCTTGCAAGTAAAATCCAACTATTATGTAAAAAAATTATTTATATAAATAATACATAAGTAAATTCAAAATAGTTTGGTATGACAAGATAATAATTCTGAGAAATTGTGTATTTTGTTTGAACAACACAATTAAAATAGTGACATGCACAATCATTTTTTGGGTTACATACAATATGAAATATATAATAGATAAAATTTGAGCACAGATGGTTGTGGAGGTTAAAGTGTCTTCTGCCTAAAATAATCTTATGTAATTAAAGTATGATAATGTAAACCTTATTATAAGAACAAGGTTAAAATATGGGCAGTATAGGGAAAATTAAAGAAAATTAATCAAAGTATATTATTAGAGAAAAATATAAATAATACATACATTATATCTGTGTCTTTTTTAAGATAAATATTCATAATCCATAATAAAGGCAACTCAAATTTAAGAAATAAATAACCCAATTCAGATTTAAACTATCTCTTTCTCAAAAGAAGAAACCCAAAGGCTAATAGCTGTAAAATCAATGAAAACATAACACATCACTGTGAAAGACAGTTGCAAGATTCAACTCAACTTTCTCTAAATAATAAACATCAAGAGAAAAAGCCAAATAAATACTAGCAAAGTTATCTAAAGGAAAGAAAGTTCCTTTCAAGTCTAGGTTGACAACTAAGTAAATATAAACTGTATGGAANTTATGCAATTAATACTAAGGAGGTTAAGAATGGAATTATTATATGGTCTAATAATCCCACCATTAGTTATATAATATATATGTAGTTATATATACAGAACATAAAACCGTGACAATAAAAAGACATCAAAATACCTCTGTACTCTTTTCAGCAATATTTGCAATAAACAGAACATAATTTTAATTTAATATCCATCGCAAAATAAGTTTTAAAACACAAAGGGGGAAAACATATACACACAAGAGAATACTATTTCGGCATATAAACGTGGAAAACCTTCCATGTGGATAACAGATGGATTTTAAAGACATTACATTAAGGAAAATATTGTAGTCATAAGGAACATAAAACTTTGAAATCAGGATGTTGTGAGGGAAGTAATGTTAGAACACTAGATACCTCAGTGGGAGAGAGTATTAAGGTACATGATATATGTTGCATAAAAGAAGGACCAAATGCAAGTTATATGCCAATAACAACATATAATACACATAAAGTTATTTAGCACACAGATTATAAATACATCTATATGTGTTGAAATATATGTTTCAAATAATTGATTCAGCCAGTCTTCAGTGTACCTGCATACCAAAATATACTATACACAATAAGTATATGTAACTTTCTTTTAAATTAAANCATATAAAAGTTGTAATTTAAAACTTTGTATATAGATAATATAAAAAACAAATGAAAATTTCTTATTTTAGAGAAATCAAAACTAAAAACAAGATTCTATTTTAGTAACTGTCTTAAATATTAGGCTAAAAGGCTTACCAAAATCCATTATTTTTTATAATGTAACACAATGCATTACGAGGTACATGATATGTAGAAACATGTAGTTAAAAAAACAGGATATTAATATACCTTTAATATGATAGTGATGTAATCTATAATCGGTAATACTTGCAATAATGACATTTAACTATATCCTCAATGGTGTGAGTTAAAGGCNCTTAATCAAAGTTACCTATTGATAACAATATAATAAACTAAATTATTTCTCATAACTCTTTTTATAAGAAGTAAAGAAGTTCCTGCACTAGGTCAGCAAAATATTTGACCCGTCAACTGTCGAGCCTGGATTGAAAAATGACTTGGTTGGACCATTCTCACACCATTGAATCANTTACTACTGAAACATTCAAAGAGAGGAGTCATCGTCTTACCCATCTATTGATGACCCAACCAGGCTTCAGTTCAGAAAAATGGGTCACTTTCCCTTACCTGCAGTGAACTCCTCTGTTCTAGTTTACCACAGAGATAGGGTTGAGGTTTACTCTGATCCCAGTCAACCAACAATTGATTGCCATCAAGAAAAGGGGTCCTATTACAGCTGTATTTATACTCACGCACAGATTCATGGTCCTACTCCTGCTATAGAAGGGCACATACATCTTCAGACTAATAAAAAAGGGAGGAATATAGGCAGTGAGTTGGGGAGAATCACCAGATGGGAGATCCAAAACAGAAATAAAAACAGAAACCTCCTTAGAGTCAGTCAGTACCATTGCCAAAGCTCTGGGATCCCCTTCTGTTTAGGAGAAATGTTTAGTACTTGAATACTTGCCAATAATTTCATTTCACTTTTCTTTTTTTCTGAATTTAACCAGGATGCTTCTAAATAACTACAATAAAGATTTTGAGTCTTTAACATACATGATTAATTATGTGTATAAACACGACTACAGCATAGCGAATACAACCACAGCTGACTGTCAAATACTATTATCTGGTCATCAGAAGTTACATATTTAGCCGGGCGGTGGTGGCACACGCCTTTAATCCCAGCACTCGGGAGGCAGAGGCAGGCAGATCTCTGTGAGTCTGAGGCCAGCCTGGGCTACCGAGTGAGTTCCAGGAAAGGCGCCGCCAAAGCTACACAGAGAAACCCTGTCTCGAAAATAAAAGAAAAAAAGTTACATATTTTTGTTTTAAAACAGTTACATAAGTATCCTATAAATTTTCTAAAAGTGTATACAATTATACAATTTCATGAGTTTTAAAAAGCAAGTTATTTCATGTTCTTAAAATGAATTCTATTGATTTATATAATGTGCAAATTACAAATGAATCTCACAGGACATATTAGAATTAATTTTTTTCAGATTTACAGCTGGGCTGTTCACAAGCCATATCTAATAGTCTGTCTTGGGAATAATTACTGGTAATCGGTAGCTAAGGGAAATTATTGCCTGCTGCTATGAATTAGGTGTGCCACAGGTGGTGTTCATCAATTGGAATGGACTGGAGAGGATTGCAGTCAGAGGCAGGACTATTTCTTTGTCAAATCACTGTTCCAGAATTCTTAAAAAGTAAATTTGCTCCTTGTGAGAAGAACTTTTACATACTCTCTTCTTTTGAGCATAATGAGTGTGTGTGTATAAAGCAAAATATGTCTTTTTGCATCAGTGGTCTAGGAAGATGGATTATCAAGAAGAGAGCTTGCCAGATACGAATGAGGACTTGAGCTTCATACTAAATAGTTTTGTTAAAGGCAGATATAGTAACAACTGCATGTAATCCCAGCTTCCNGGAGGTGCAACAGGAGAATCCTTGAGGTTGCTGGGCAGTCTCTCTTCCTGAATAAGAAGTGAGAGAATATCTCTTTTTAAATTGTGTGAAGGAGATATAAGAAAATAGCCAATGCAGTGCTCTTGTACTTAATACACATTAGAACATTTGTGCATCTATGAATCTGTGTGCACATACAAAAGCCTTTGCTTCAAATTTTCAAATGTGAGAGTACAGTGCCTACACACTATAATCAAACCAGCTTTTAGGAGAATAAGGGTAAGTACAACTATTCAAAGCAAACTTAATTATTCAAAATAAAATGTGATATCAAAAATTGCATTTTTGCTTGGAATTTACATAATTAAATTATTTGATACAGTTATTGGGGGCTACTTTCTAGTTTTACCAAGAATGTGATTTAATAAAACTACTTAAAAATAAGATGTGAAATAAAATTTAAAATGTGAAAATACTATAATAGAAAAATCTGATTACTGAATTAAAATTTGTAATTATAGAAAAAAATTATTAAAAATCTCATGATGATATCTCAAAGTCATTTTGATTTGCATTTCCCTGATAGCTATGGATGTTTAACATTTCCTTAAATGTCTTTTGGCCATTTAAGATTCTTCTGTTGCAAATTATCTGTTTAGCTCTGTAGCCCATTTTTTAATTGGATTATTTCATATTTTGCTGTCTAGTTTCTTGATTTCTTTATATACTTTGGAGATCAGCCTCTGTCAGATGTGGGATTGGTAAAGATCTTTTCCCATTCTGTAGGCTCACTTTTTATCTTATTGACAGTGTCCTTCACCTTATGGAAACTTCTCAGTTTCATGAGGTCCCATTTATTAATTGTTGCTCTCAGTGTCTGTGCTACTGGTGTTATATTTAGGAATCGGTCTCCTGTGCCAATGTGTTCAAGGCTACTCCCCACTTTCTCTTCTATCAGGTTCAGTGTAACTGGATTTATGTTGAGGCCTTTGATCCACTTGGACTTGAGTTTTGTGCATGGAGATAGATATGGATCTATTTGTGTTCTTCTACATGTAGATATCCAGTTATGTCAGAACCACTTGTTGAAGATGCTTTCTTTTTTCCATTGTACAGTCTTGGCATCTTTGTCAAAAATCAAGCGTTCGTAGGTATGTGGATTAATATCATGGCCTTCGAATTGATTACATTGGTCAATGTGTCTGTTTCTATGCCAATACCAAGCTGTTTTTATTATTATAGCTGTAGAGTACAGCTTGAAGTCAGGGATGGTGATGCCCCCAGAAGTTCCTTNATTGTTTTGGCTATCCTGGGCTTTTTGTTTTTCCATATGAAGTTGAGTAATGTTCTTTCAAGGTCTGTGAAGAATTGCACTGGGATTTTGATGGTGATTACATTCAATTTGTACATTGATTTTGGTAAAATTGTCTTTTTTACTATGGTGATTCTACCTATCCAAGAACATAGGAGATCTTTCCATTTTCTGATGTCTTCTTCAATTTCTTTCTTCAAAGACTTAAAGTTCTTCTAATACATGTCTTTCACTTGTTTGGTTAGAGTTACCCCAAGATATTTTATGTTATTTGTGAACATTATAAAGGGTGATGTTTCTCTAATTTCTTTCTCAGCCCATTTAGCATTTGTTCATAGGATTGTTATTGATTTTTTTGAGTTAGTCTTGTATCCTGCCACATTAATGAAGTTGTTTATCAACTGTAGGAGTTTCTTGGTAGAATTTTTAGGGTCACTTATGTATACCATCATATCATCTGCAAATAGTGTAAGTTTGACTTCTTCCTTTCCAATGTATAGGCGCTTGAATTCCTTTTGTTGTCTTATTACTCTAGCTAGAATGTCAAGTACTATATTGAATAGGTAGGGAGAGAGTGGACAGACTTGTCTGGTTCCTGATTTTAGTGGAATCTCTTTGAGTATCTTGCCATTTAGTTTGATGTTGGCTGTTGGCTTGCTGTACATTGCCTTTATTATGTTTAGGTATGTTCCTTGTATCCCTGATTTCTCCAAGACCTTTATCATGAGGGGGTGTTGAATTTTGTCAAAGGCTTTTTCAGCATTTAATGAGATGATCATGTGGTCTTTTTCTTTCAATTTAATTATATGGTTGATTACATTAACAGATTTTCATCTTACACCTGTCAGAATGGCTAAGATCAAAAACACTGATGACAGCTTATATTGTAGGGGATGTGGAGAAAGAGGAACACTCCTCCATTGCTGGTGGGATTGGAATCTTGTACAGCCACTCTGAAAATCAGTCTGCCAGTATATCAGAAAATTGGGAATCAACCTACCTCAAGACCCAGCAATACTACTCCTGNGCATATACACAAAAGATACTCAACCACACCACAAGGACATTTGCTCAACTATGTTCATAGTAGCATTATTTGTAATAGCCAGAAGCTGGAAATAACCTAGATGCCCTTCTACTGAAAAATGGATAAAGAAAATGTGGTACATTTATACATTGGAGTATTATGCAGCAGTAAAAAACAATGTCATCATGAAATTTATGGGCAAATGGATGGAATTAGAAAAAAATCGTCCTGAGTGAGGTAACCCAGACCCAGAAAGACTAACACGGTATATATTCACCCATAAGTGAATATTAGATGCAAAACAAAGGATAACCAGGCTATAATCCACACCCCCAGAGAAGCTAGATAAGGAGGACACTAAGAGTCCACACATAGATTGCCCGAGGAAGGAGAAAAGGTTAAGATCTCCTGAGTAAACTGGGAGGTGGGAAAATAGAGGGGAGGGGGAAGGGGAACATGAGAGCTCGAGATGGTGAAGTTGGGGGAGAGACGTGGAGGGAGAGCAATGAAAGAGATATCTTGACAGAGTGTACCATTAAGGGGATGGGGAGAAATCTGCAGCTAGGGAAAACCCCAGGAACTCGCAAGGTTGTCCCCAGCTAAGACTCATAGCAATGGTGGAGAGGGTGCTTGAACTAGCCTTCCCCTGCACTCAGATTGGTGTCTACCCTAATTGTCATCATAAAACCTACATCTAGTGGTTGATGGAAGCAGATGCAGATACCGACAGCCAAACACTTGGCCAAGATCCTGGAGTTCAGTTGAAGAGTGGGAGGAAGGATTATAAGAGCAATGGGGGAAGAGATCAGGATTATGATGGGAAAAACCACAGAGATAGCTGACCCAAGCTAGTGGGAGGGAGCTCATGGACTGATAGCTGGGGAGCCTGCATGGAAACAAACTAGGCCCTCTGAATGTGGGTGAAAGTTGCATGGTTTGATGTGTTTGTGGGTCCCCTGGCAATGAGACCAGGACTTAACCCAGGTACATGAACTGGCTTTTTAGAGCCCATTCTCAATGGTGCGATGCCTTACTCTGCCTTGATGCAGGGAGGAGGGGCTTGGTCCTGTCCCACCTTGGTATGCCAGCCTGTGTGGACTACCCAAGAAAGGCTTTACTCTCTGTGAGGAAGGAATGGGAGTAGGTGGGGGGCGGGAAAAGGGGGGAGAGGAAACAGGGGTTGGTATGTAAAAGGAAAGAAATTTTTTTAAATAAAAAAAATCTCATGATTATCAGGAAATTATGTTCATTTAAATAATATTTGACAAGTTTATGGCCCAAGTACATGCTGAGAAAATGAAACACCATTCTTCCCATTCAAACTGTCTGTTCTAAAAGCAAATAATTTAGGAGTGATCTGAAGTGAAATGTATATAGCTGAAGCCAATCATACTGAGATTGAAAAATTAANCACCCTTAATCAAACAAGCATTACTCATCGGATATTAAACCAGAGAGATTCCCCCAAGTTTACATATCATCAAATAAGCATCTCAAGTTAGGAAAGAAAAAAATTTCTGAAAGCTTTGAATCTGGGCTTTGTTACTGAGATCCATTCAGATTTTAAGGACCNTGGATATTTCTGCTCCTGTTAAAGCAGACAGTGTAAGTGAGATACGGAAAGGCCCAGAGGCCACATAATCTGNAGAAGCTGAAACCAAGACAGATCTGTATGTCAGCAATTATAATCATAAAGCATCTATTGCAAAGATATAACCAAAGGCACACGGATTAGAAGGACTTCACCAATCTCATCCTTGTCACTTCCTCATGCTTGCCTGATACTGACCAATCTCTTCTGCAAGTCAGNTGGAATTCTGAGAAATAATGGCATGCAGGAGATAGACAGGGATACTCCTAAATACAGAGAAAGCCCTGGAAGAAGCCAAACACACACCATACAGAAATAATTAGTGAATATTTAGACATGGTGGTTGGTGAAAATATTTCTGAGAAAAAAAAGTCATTTTCTAGATTTCCCAAATTTTACTTAATCACATTGGTATTATATTACTTCAAGGTTATGTTCTCAGAGGCTGTAGTTTGTTGTTATTCTGCTCTCTCTCTCTCTCTCTCT
>LZPO01028345.1:17444-36459 GCA_001675575.1 Neotoma lepida | reverse complement strand
AGCAGAGGAAACCTAAGTATGAGCCTCCCCTCTGCCTGAGCCAATTATGGAAAACACAGACATAACCTAACGTCTAAGTACTATGTACATGAACTATTGTTACTTTGTTCAAGGGCCCCAAGGCAAAAGAAAAATCAAAATAATTTTTACAATAGCACCTGTTTGAAAATAAGCAATTTATTCCATCCTTATAAAATATTTATGGATTTCAAATGGATGTCCTTGAATAAGGCCATTTCATTTCTTTTTCCACTGAGAATAGGTTAGTTAGAGAAAACTCTGGGTCTATTTCCTGCTAATTTAATACTGATTCAAACCTTTTGTGGAAAAGCAGCCACCCAATAACTTTATTTACTAAACTTTATTCTTAATGATTCTGCCTTAGCGATTGTACCAGCAACAGCCCATGGATCGTTTCACCTATTGAATAGAGAGGCACTGCTTCTATGCAATGAAATAATTTGATTTCCATCGAGAAAATGTATTTCAAAAAACCCAAGAGATTGAAGAAAACTATTACTTTTTATTACCCATATCATAATGTTCATCTTAATTACTGCTAAAGCAGGTTCACAGATGTAGTCTAATTGAATGTATAACTTTTTAATTGAAATGAGGAAAAGTATGAGATTTGAGTCCTAACAATAGGGTGAGCCTCAAGTTAGATCCTTCCCTTCCAACAAGCTTTTTGGAGAGAATGGAGGCATTTAGAAATAGCCTGCTTCTCAGGTCTCAACAATGCCCCAATCAAGTATTTTTAAATTTGGAGAAATATAGAATCAGGTTCAGAGCCTAGTCCAAGTGCCAGGGCATTGAATATTGAAGCAAAACCTCTACCTTTGAAATTTTCATCCTTATCCCCAATAAAAACTTTCACATTTTAAATGAAGACTGGTGGGTGCAGTTCTCTTTTGCCTTTCTTGAATGATCTAGTGAACAGCCTGTCTCCATGGACTCTTATGAACAATTTCTCTGAAGTTTCACTATCTTACAGACCACTACCTGAAAGCTCCCTCTGGAAAAGCATGCTTTCAGGACACTTAAGTCATAAAGACCAATCAATACCTTGGGCTCATTGAAACTCTACTCCCTAACCAGTAAAAGCAACAGAAAGGAGGAGCTGCCTGCAACCTTTGCCCTTTGGGCCCATATAGGACTAGCTGTTCATCCAAGTCAGTTCGGAAGAAATGGGAAACAGTACCAACTGTTTAATAATATTTCCCTCATAACCTGATATTCTGCATATGCTTGTAAACAGCAGATAACAGCCCACCAATTTTGAAAGCCTAGACATTTAAACCATTAAGAACCTGCAAAAAATATTTTCTTTTTGCATCATTGCTATCCCTTCCATCCATCTAGGATTGCACCATATTTCTCAGATCCGTGTTCTTGCTTCATATTAAATTACTTCACATTTCCCCAATAGATCACGCACTATCCCAACTTGTACAAAGAGCATCTGAGTCTCTCAGGAATAAAAGCAATTAGTAATAAAATACGTATGTGTTAGATTCTTGTTATCTGGGGATGTGTGTGAACATGTAGCTTTTTTTTTCAGGCATTTCATTTTGCCAAAACATCAATTAGTCTCACTCATCAAGTCCCCTCTTCATATTCTGTATCATGAATTTGACATGTTTCTATTTATGCACCAGAAAACAACCACTCGAACTTCCACTGCGAACAGCCTCTGAATACATAGATGGTAATCATATGCTTAGACAGCAGTGGAAGTCTTTCACAACTATTTTTAATGTATCTATATCCACTTCAGATGTCTGTTTTGGAAACCAGCTGCAGAATCAATGTGTTCAAAATGGCATCAGTCAGTTTTGTCGCTCATGTACCAATTTCTTCAAGGCCAGGTTCTCTGCTTATCCCGTGGCAGAAGGAGTAATATGACTTTAAGGGTGTGGGTTATAATTCAAGTATGATTGTATTAGTGAGAAAGAACATAAGCTACTTTTTCTGAATGCAAACACGGTCCCTAAACTGAGGATGTAAATTAGTTTCACAATGAAAGCCTCCAGGAGGACAGAAGCTTGGAAGTGTCTGCTTCTCTGAGCAGCAGGGGACTGTTCAGGTCCTGCTGTTTTGAAAACCTTTCTCCCCCCATGCAGGCTGCCCTGCTAAGAGAAATCCATTTGAATATTTTGGCAATCACAGAGGCCCCCACATAAATTATGGATACAGAAATGCAGAAGACAGTCTAACAAATGGAACACGGTGGAATCTGTTTTTCCACCACCATATGGTGTCGACAGAATGGCACTTTGTTTCTCGGGGAAACAGCTCATCATTAAAAAATAAATAGCCTCTTTTCTGTGGGGAAGGAACCCACAGTCATTATTTTGAAAAATAACAAACAGGAAACTCTGTCCTTTCATTTTACAATCTTTTTCCCTCTTACATTATTATTATTGCCACACATATAGATGTTTTCTTCCAGGAAAACTCATGATGGTTTGTACCTTGTTGACGCATGGGGAACTCAACATCGTGTTTTCTTGATTGCAGGGCTGAGTCCAAGCACAGCAAACACCGTGAAAAATCAGGGCACTTCCTTATAGATCTTTCTTGTAGAGAAAATCCTTGCAATCTTATATACGGATTTCATTCATCTCATGATTATTGATACGATGCTTATAGTATAAACCACCGTGGTTCACGGAAAGCCGAACAATTTGCAAATTGAATTAAGGTATCTTTATTATTTATGGAATGAAGTTGTTACTGGAACTCATTCCAATATTTGATAATTTACCTTGTCTTGGGCCCAAGGAAAACTTTTAGCACTTTGCACAATTAAATACAAAGCTTGTCTGTGTTGTTCCCTTTCCTGCCTACAGAAAGATCTTTCTGTCATCCTTCTGCTGATCAGATTGCTGAAAACTTTGTTTGTGGTGCTGTCAGTATATAAATCACATTATTTTCAACTCCGCCTAATTCCTCAAGTATTTTTGCAAACACTGTTTTATTTGATATGCAAATGTTGAGTATGAAATGGAAACAGAGAGAGGGTTAATATAACCACACTAATTTTTTTTATCTTGGAGTCGGCACAAGGTCATCTGGCCCCCAGGGGGGAAGACCTTTTCTATGTCACCTTATTGGCTGACACAGAGACTTAAGACCGTCACCATTATTGCTCACATCCTCTCGTGTCTTCAGCAGCAGACTCCAATCACATGCATGCATTGGTTCTGATACTGGCAAAGATTCACCTAATTCTTCTCCTATCAGGCATGCATTCTAGGATACGGCAAGGAAATAAATGGTTTCTAAAAGCCAGTTTCCTCAGAGCAAGTGCAAAGCTCACATCGATAAATGAAGTACCGTGTTTCAAAGGTTTTTCTTTTTTGATGGGGGCAGGGGGGAAATTTGAGGGCAGAATTGTCTGCTCCCATTTGTTGAACTCTAAAGTTGAATCTGAGGTCAGAAAAACAGTTGTGTGATAGCCAACTTTTCATCGTGGTGTGTTAGTATAAGAACATCACAAAACAAGTAGTAAACACTTTTAGGAGATATTGTTCCATTAGACCAAATGACAAAGTTTTGCTGCCATTAAAATCTTGGGGACCAAAAGTCAGGACCACAAGAGAGAGTGCAGCACACCCATACCCTCCCCAAGCTGTCTGTCAATACAGAATTCTTTTCTGAATGCTAATGTTATCTCTCTGAAAACTGGAAGCATCCTCACAGCCATGGCTGGTGGAATTCTTTTCTGTTAGTCCTTAAGAAAGCATATTGAAAAATGTAAGTGATCTCAGGGTACATATGTTACTTTATTTCTTCTGTTCAACACTGCAAGCTTTGTCCTCTGGTATTACCTGAATCTATATTTGGGCTGAGGATTTTCCAAAGGAAGAAGTAGAAAAATATTTCCTATCTGCATAGTTCCAAGGCATGTGTTTTGTTCCTGCTTACTCGAAANACTGTCCTCAAAAAGTACTAACAACTGGCAGACAATCCCAAAGTGTTGTCGACAGCTTGTCAATAGTGGATGTTGATAGCTGTGTGAATCAAGTAGAACAAGCCAAAACTACAGAACATGAGCAAGCATGAAAACAAAGATTGAAGAAAAGGAAAAACCAGTATTAAGTCTATTATATTATTTGGCATTACTTTTAAGGTTGTTCGTTTTCAATGCTGGGACTGGGGGCTGTGCACATCTTGTGTAAGACAACCTGCCCAACAGAAAACTGAATCAGTGGAACACACCCCAAGCGTCTGAAGCTGAGAGAAACTGAAAACTGGTCACCCATCATTGCAGCCTGCATTATATTTTAAGTATGAGTTTCAGCCCTTGAGGAGTTGCTTGGCTTGACAAGATGTAGATGAGTTTGGTCCAGAGAAAACCCAGACATTATTTAAGATTACTCTTTTATGAAGAGAGTAAATAACTGAGGTTATACTTAACTCTAATTTCATTCAAATAAAGTAGTGATATTTAGTTCCTCCTTCACGGCACCATACACTTCAGGTACTCAACGGTTGCAAATATCTAGTGGCTGCTCTTTGCCACAGATGTGTAATATATCCACCTTTTCTGAATGTGTCCTAGTACAACATTGACAGAGTGACTAAAAGGTCCTTATGCAACTTTCATTTTTTCAGGAACACCCATTATGAGAGGATACCTCTCATGGAGATTTAATATAAAAACCCTGGGTCGGAGGCATATGTGCGACTAGTTGCTTGTCGAGAAAAAGAGAAGCCCCAATGGAAATCACTACATGAGGCTTCTGTAAAGATACTATACAAGAAACAAATATACAGTATTGGCTCGTTTCCAAGTATTCTAAGTGCTTTAATTATATTAACAGTCACAGTCAATAAATTATATCCATAAATTTAGTTCTAAGAAACAATTGTAGGGTCATGTTTTTGTGTGTTATGTTGAGGAAGGATTTCTGCTTTCACTTTTGAGCTGGTAACAACACCCATAAATGTTTATCGATTTTTAAATATCATCTAGGTGCATATGGATATCCATTAGGTTCTGCTTTGGCTAAATACATCCCAGTGAGTCAAGTACTGAAATTATCTCTCCACAATTTGCCTTGATTTTCCTAGTAGGTGGACTTGAGATGACAGTAGTCATTGTGAGAATAGAATTCATGCTGCGTGTCTAGCTCTTAGACTCTGACTCAGGCATGGTAGGTAGGTAAACACTTAATAGCCATTTTTATCAAACCTCCAGATAGTTTGATAAGCACTCTACAGCTATTACCATGTGTTACTTCTTTTAAAAACCCTTGTAAGTTGTATATAATCATGGTGCTGATTTCTGCCTTGGTTAGAGAAGCTTTTCCTTGCAGTGGGAAGCAGCTAAAGCAGAGATTTCCAGTGCTGAAAATAAATGAGTATTGAGTGCTTAGTCCTAAACTGGATGGGACAGCTATAATACACACACACACACACACACACACACACACACACACACCACAGAGAAAGAGGGGGCAATTTAAGAGCTAGGGAATGGGGGGCAGATCCACAGAATGTTGTCTCTGGACATGACATGGCCATTGCACTCATGAACCCATATAGCTGTGGTTACCTGCATAAGGCTAGCACAAGGCAGATGTAATAACAAACACTCAAGTCAGTATGAGGGAGGAGTACATGTTGCCCAAATACCTAACTGGGGACCTATTGGCAGATAAGTGTTGCTAGGAGTGGGGGAATAATGTTTTTCCAAGGGTATAAGCATGAATTAAGTGTCCATAATCAGGTAGATAACCCTGTGCCCATGCATATGCAAATGAACCTGATGAAGCTCAGTGGGTTACAAAAAAACCTTTAAGTTTTAAAAGCACTCTGGCATGCAGGCGTACATGCATGCAGAACACTGTATATATAATAAATAAATAAATCCTAAAAAAAAAGAGTAAAAGAAGATGTGTTAGAAAGAAGAATTCCAGAGGAATAGAGAAAAATAAGAGAGAGGAAAATGTGTTGAATATGATAAGGATACATTTTATACATATAAGAAATTGTCAAAGACTAAACAAAAATCTTTTGTAACATGAGAAAGAAGAGATATATAATCTTCAGTTACATTTAACACAGAGAAACCTGAAACTTGAACAGCATAAGTAATTTCACCAGGTTTACACAGAGAAAAGAGATGGAAGCAAGATTTGTTCCACTCTCCTCTGTAATCTGGAGCAATAGATGTCAATCACAGACCTAACCTGTGGGTTTATTGTGGAGACGTTTTAGGGAATAATGCATGCAAAGCAATTAGCAGCTATATTTTCAGTGATTGTATTATGGCTATGCCTAGGCTCATTAAGTAATGTTTTTCAGTTTGGCAGTGATTTTAGAATTTAGAAGTGAGTGCATGGTTATAGTGTTATTAGAGTAGAGGTTGCATTTGAGATTTCAATATTACAGAGCACTTTAGAGCCATCTAATATGCATCTTTTATGTTCAAAGTGTTATTCTTCCTCTCAAATTTCTTTGTGCTTAAAAATAATAATTATAACCACTCTAGTCAAACAAACTGCTAAGCAAGGAATATGTAAGTGAGAGACAGTGGCAATGCAGTTCCCTGAAACCTTAAGCTGTCCTTTGTGCCTGCATCTACAAAAAAGAGCAAGAGTAACTGCAGAAGGAGCTGTCCCCACACATGGTGCTGAAGCAAGCATTCCGAACTTCGAGAACTACACTCAGACAGGGGTGTGCAAACTCCCTGCCAATCTGGCATGGAATAACATCAAAAGAAATGCATGGCAGACCACAATTTTCCAGCGTGTTGTTGCAGCCTGAAGCAGCCTGCTAATATTAGCATAAAGCAGCATAAGTCATTTTGGAAGGCACATTGGGGGAGACAGTGTTTCGTATTGTTCCTTTTAGGAATGTGTTAAACTGCAACTCTGGATACATAAGCTGACTATTTGTGCCCCAAATGACATCTGACCTGCAAAAAAGGAAAGCTCTTTAGGAATCAAGTTCAAATCAAAGAAGTCTTCTTTTGGGTCACTGAGGAAAAATAAAAGTCAGCAATAAGAAATCGTTTGGAAATTTGGGTTGAGGCTAACATGTTGTTGCAGTAGAAAATATCCTTTTACAAAATCAGTAACATTCTTTCCTTAGTAATAAAAGTGAATAAATCAAAATTTTGATTTTTAATAAGCAGTATAGAATGAATTTTTTAAAAAGCGTGTGTTTCTAAACAATTCTTATAGTAGTTACTGAAAAGGCACACGAGTCCTTAATACAGAGGTTGATAATGTGATTTTTTAATGTGATTTGTTGAACAATAAGTCAAAATAAATCTGGATGAATTTTAATAGAAGTTATTTTTCCACAGAAATTCCAAATTCCATTTTCCAAATTTCTGGGGGGATACATGGTAACATAGGAATTCCTGTGGAAAATGAAACAAAAACCTCAGGTTCCCACAGGCTGGATAGGTATCTACAGTGGGACAAAAGCCTATGCAGTCAAAAGCCCATGCAATGCTGGACTGTTTTAAAATAAGTAGGGTCTCCAGATCACAGAACACTTGTACATATTGGATAAGGAACATCTCCAATATGTCATTCACTCCCTATGCAGTTAGGACAGTCCATGCTGGAGAAATATAATCCAAGTTTCAAGTAGTTTATACCCCATATTAGAAAATATTATGAAAACTGGAGGGGTTGCATATGTCCAAAAGAAGTACTGTTAGCAAAGCAATGGAGCCTGGAAATTGTGAAGTGGGCGAGAGATGCCTGCACAAAGAAGAAATTATAGCACTTCTATACATTAATTAACAGCAATTATATTTTAAGCTTTTTATACTGTTCCATTGCAATCTCAAGTAGAGCAAAGCATTGATCATACATATGCTTCCTCTAAAGCTACACAATCCAGATGAGTTTAGCTTGATTTCTTATAGGAGATTGTTTGTCTGTTTGTTTGGTGGGTTGGTTGGTTGGTTGGTTTTCAGCCAGCATTGTATACAGTTGAGTTCCCTGGGTCATTGTGAGCTTCCCCAAACCAGGATCCTGGCTTGTTTACTTAGTTGAATGATTCCAGGAAGCACTAGTGGTACTGTTGATTTCCCTCAACCTGTCAATCTCTTTGTTATGAAGTTAAATATTGTTCACAATCTGGAGACAAGGTTCTATTGCAGCTCAGCTCTTGATCCTGCTCTTCCATATGGGCAATCAAGATGACTTTTCATTAACAATGTCTTAAATGCCTTAACTGAATGAGTTAGGCATTTTATATCAAGGGTGCCTAGAATCCAATTGAGTTTATATGCTCCACTATTTACCATTTGGAATCCAAAGGAGGAACTAAAAGGGCTTTAGGGTAGCAAATGTTCTGACTTAATTGTGAACACCTGCAGAGAGCAGACGATAGGTGTACAAAGAGGACAAGGAAGCATCCTTCACTCACTTCCTATACACTCATCCCTATTGAGTGCTGGACCTCAAAGGTATAAGTCAAAGCTTCCTAGGGAAAGGAGACATATCAAATAGATATTTAAACATGGATATCGAGTTCAGAAATGCAGTTGAGATTATTAATGAAAACTAGTTCATCTTTCTTCTTTTTTTTCCCATCCTAATCTGAGTTATTGAGGGTAGGAATTCAAATAAACATATCTTACCAAAATAGTTATTCAAACAGGGATGTTTGTAATTTCCAGATGCTTGCTGGCAGAGGGGAAACAGAAAGATAAATGACTTTCTTGCCCTACTCAGGAGTTATTGTTAGCTTCCAGTCTGCTATGCTCACTCATTATCCAGAGGTACCCACACCCAGGCAGTGCATAATTTGTGAGCCAAAAGTAATATGGTGAAACACTTCTCAAGGTGCTCTCACCATTTTTTTTTTTAAAAAAATTTAAATGCAAGAAGTATACCTCATATTGCCTCTTCCCAAGGTATTAAAATTCCATACACAGAATTCTGTGCATCATTCCTCCATGGTATGCTACAACACTTTTCAAATCCCAGATCATGGAACTCCTGGGCTTTCCTGGGGAAATGGTACTATTCCTAAAGTTCCCAATACTCATGCACCATGTTTTCCAGATTTGCAGACTGAGGCCTAGGCATGGAGCAGCAAGANTCATGAAGTGAATGTCGCCTAGCCTGCTTCCCAATGGACAAAGTAATCACCTGAGCTGTTTACTTCCATTTTAATCAGCCAGCCAATCAACTCTGAAATGAAAGCTTGCTTAATTAAGCACTTAGCCCAGTGCTTAGCTCTGCCAGGAAGTACCAAAAGAGCATAGTGCAGTTCTGCCCTCTAGGAAACTTGACTTGGACACACCCAAGACAATTAGAGAACCAAACAGGATGAGATGCAATTAAGAGAGAAATGTTAAGTGGAAAAGACTATAAGTGCTTTAAAGGGCTCAAGGGTGTGGTTCCAGCAGAGAGAGAGTTCTGAAGAAAAGAGTTGCTTCTCTCTCTGCCTTGTCAACCTTCTCAGCTCTTNCTTATCACACTGTCAATGCCTAGAGATGAAAGAAACCAGAAGTTGCTTCCAATGTGGCCCAGGGGACGGGGTTGTCATCTCAGCTCCAAGCTGTTTCTAATTTCATTGCTTTTATTTTTGCATGTTTTCTGTTNTTAGTTTTNNTTGTTTTTGAAACAGAGTGTCACTCTGTAGCCTATGCTGGCCTCAAGTTTGTGGCAGTCCTCTTGCCCTAGTTTCTCAAGTCACGGGATTGCAGTAGATTACCAGTATNTCCTGGTATGCCCACCTCCTGATCATCTCCCACTTACTGTGCAGTTCTACTGTAGCTGATGCTCACATGTCAGCCTGAAATCTTCTACTGGCCTGCTGCAAACTTCTCCAAAACTGTCTTTTGTCATTTCTCAGGAGATGCCTCCATCCACCTCATCTCTTGCCAAGTGTTCCATTCACATACATTTCCAGAATCCACTATAACGTGACAACCATGCACTNGCTCTCTTAACAAGACTATGGGTCACCAAAAGGCCACAAGGGGTCTTTGACAATTAGAGATGTTTACAAATAAGAATATTTCAATCTTCCTTGGGATGGTCTCATGTTGTGATATGACAAAGTTTACCAGTAGTAGTAGTATGAAGCAAGGCACTATGTGAAAAGGCCCTTCTCCTCACAAGATGATTGTGTGTGTGTGTGTGTGTGTGTGTGTTAGAGAGAAAGAGAGAGAGTGCCTATGTGTATGTACACATGTAGATGCCAGAGGAGGATGTTGGGTGTCCTGCTGCATCATTCCCTNCCTTATTTCTATGACACAAGGTCTCCAACAGAAACTGGAGCTAGGCTGGTGGCCAGCAAGCCCCAGGAATCCTTCTGTCTCCCCTCTGGTTTCCATAGATGCATGTGCAATATAGAACTATGCCTTGAACTTACATGGTTTCTGGTGGTTTTAATTCAAATCTTGTAAGTACAGCAAGTACTCTTACCTGGTGATCCATTTCCCCAACCCAAGGAGGCATACTCATCTTGATAAATGTAGAAAACCTAGTGTTTGATACCAGATGAATTCTTGAAGAAAAACAATTAATCTTTTGAAGAACCTTTCTGTCTAGTCTCGAATTATTCCTTCCTGCCTACCTTTTTATGCTATTACCCACTGGCCAATGGCCTTCATTCCCATCCTTCTTATCACCCAGCCACTGAGCACCAGATTCTTGTGAAATAGAATTCTTACGAAAGGGAAATGGAAAGAATCATTACTTCAACCTGACACTTCCCTCTGTCTTCCTTTTTTACTAAGTAATATGTCAAACTAATTCAATTCATGGTGTCAATTTTTCTCCAGCAGATCAGAAGCAAATGAATGTGCTCTACATAATCAGGAAGGCAATGCAAATACAGAGTCCAACATAGACCATTCCAAGACTATAATATGCTCAGAGATAAAAAAAATTAATGCAAAAGTTAACGATTCATATATCACTTGTTATCGTCACCTGTCAACACTTCTGACAGTCTATTATAATATTTAGTATTTTTTCATACTTTATCTTGTAAAAAGAATTTTATCCCTTTCTCACTGTATTCCTCAACATGAAAAAAAGGTCAGAGCAAAGTTGTAAATTTTAGACAGGGAGGCTGATAACCATGGTTTCTGGTGACAATGAAATTCCTACCTTCATAGGAAGGACTGATTCTTTTCAGCCATTGCCAGCAGGTAATCACCAGAACCAATTCTAAATCCATCTTAGTTGATCAATGACAGCTTTGCATCATTAACCATGCTTCTGAATGCCAGTCAATCAGTGACAGCCCAATATTTCTGAAAATCAGCCAATGAGTAACAATGATTTTTAAGTAACCATGCTTTCATCACTAAAGGTCAACCAATATCTAAACACTCTTGCTTTTGATATTTTGCCAATGTCTGAACTCTACAATTGCTCGCCTCTTATATAAGATGAGGTCACAGCTTTGTTCACACTGGTCCCACATGCATAGGTCTCCTTTGTAATAAAGCTAACGTTGTGTTTTATACACAAAGTGATATCCCTGCCTGTCTAAACCAGTTTGATAGCTCATTGATATATTTAAAGATTTGAATTCATCTTGCTTACTTATTTATATTCCAACTTACTTAAAATAGAACGCTAAGTGGTTAAACGTCACAAAAGATGGCCAATGGTCCAAGCTTCAGTGTCAAAGTTTGTCTTTAATTAGAGTAGCTAATAAAACTGTCTTGATGTGTCAGTTTGTTCNGAGGAAGCATTTGCATCAGTCACCCACATTTCTGTCTCCCTCTGAGCATCAAGTAAATTATCACACAATAAATATGGAGATTACACAAAGAAATCACAATGTTGAAATATGATGGGCAAATCAAGCCCTGCAAAGTTAGCACTCATCTCAGAATTCTCGAAATACTCAGACAACATATGTTTGAAGGAGGCTCTCAATGCCTATTCCAACTTGGTCAGACCTAAAGGTAAGAGATAAAAGTGGGTACTTTCTTTGACTACAGTTAGAGTATTGGAAATCATGAAATGTTTTACTTTTTGAATAGCAAATACTCTTCTAACCCTTCAGTGACACTAAAGACCCAAGCCCAATTTCCTTAAGGAAGACAAATTGTATTTGTCAAAAAATTTTCAGTATGAATGTAATATATACATAATATATAACTTCAGATGACATTGTTTTTTTCTTAATGTTGCTTTTAAATATTCTTGTACATCATCCCCACCTAAGCTTATGATTATAAAAAACATGCTTAAGATGCCATACAATATGGAGACTATTGTAATAAGAAAGACATATCTCNAAGTCTTATTTATTAAACCCATACAGAGGTCTTTCTATATTTTACATATAAAAATCAAGTTGCTGATATACTGTCTTTATCCATGATAAATATCATGACTCGTGAGGAGCCTTCAACTAATCAAGCTGGTTTTCCTCCTCTGTGAACTACTCCGATCTCTCAGGCTCCTATGCCCCTGCTTCCGACCACATATTGTCACCAAAACCTGCTATNCTGTTACTGCTTTAACTATACCTANCCAAACCCTGTACCTCCTCTCTAGACCATAACAAAAGGGAAGGNACAGACTATATTTCATGACATCCATATTCGTCCTCTAAAATCTCTTACATTTTAAGTCAATTTCCATTTATATATTCGTTAAAATATTATTTTTAAATATTAGGGAATATACTAAGTTTTTTGGTAATTGCCGCCTATTGTCTTGCATCATAGCTATTGGTGAACCTGTTTTGTCCTTCCTCATTAGTTGTCAATGTCCTTGAATGTAAAATGATACATATTTTCTATCATATGAGACTTACCACAAGCTGTGTGGATGAGCAAGTTCTCTTTGTTATGGGGCGGGGGTGCAGGAAGGCTCCCAGAAGTGAGCCAATTACAGTATATGAGATTCAACTATCAAANAAGAGTCTGACCTAATCTTGTTTATTTTGTTCCAATTCTACTTGAAACATTTTTTTTAATGTTCCTTCTACAGTAGATGAATCATGAGCTCTATAAGATATAAAAGTCAGAACAGTGTATTCACTGAGTATATAAAATAAGTTTTAAAACCTCCAGCTATTGGTAATTGTCAATCATTCCAAAGAGTCTCTCAATTTGACTCCAGTGCGGCAAGAATTCTGTGTGCTTGACTATCCCTAAGGACACCATGTGTTCCTAAAATTATCATGTTTATGGATCTCTCAAAGCACAGAAGATGCCTCACAGAGGCTTGTTAAGATGACTAACAGGAACCTAACAGCACACGAGGAACCATAAGGACACTACCATTGGTCCTTGCTGGGTGGAGGGCTGAGCATTGGGTACCACTTCTCCCTGACCACTAAAGGTATCAGTAGCTCCCTAAGGAGTTGGAATTTTTATTAACACATATACCACCTGGGGTGCTTTAAGAAACATAACTTGAGCTAAGGAGAGAAAAACAAATTTGTATAAAACGAAACCCGAATCGAGAGGGCTCCTATTTCTAGGTTTGCCAGTTTCCATCCCAGTGAGGCTTTTGTGGGATGGGCTCCTTCTGATGCAGTGCCCTCCCCTGACCTGGGTCTGGGCAGCACCTCACACTCATTCATCTCCAGCTGGTGTCTTGTCTCCACCCTCTCTCCTCCTGTGCAGGAGTCCCCCCGAGACTGTGGATTCTATCCCTTTTCTTCTCCACCTGTCTCCTCTCTCGGAGTTCATCTGCTTTCAGCACTTCCTCTCTCACCAGGATGTAAATGACTCCCAAATCTATTTCTCCACTTTANATGCCTAGCTCTCTACATCACAGTGTACTTACCGCATGCTGCTGGCAGGCAATCATTACTTGGTAAATACTTGCTGCCTGATTGTAGGACGAGATGGAAGTGATCTTCTTTCAAGTAAATGCATAAAGGGCTTCACTGGGTCAAGATGGCCTGCCCTTCCTAAATTCAAAAGTAGAGAGAAAAGGATACAATTACTATAGGTAAACTCCTTGGAGAAAAAGACTGTATAATCTTTGTTCGTTGTCTCCTGTTTTATTTGCTGAGTACTGCCTTTGTGTTCAAAAAAGCTCCTCTCTCCCTTCCTGCTAGTGCCACAATCATGAGGGTCACATTAGTGTTAGGCCTCCCTTTTATTTCTGTTTTTCATCTAATTAGCACAGTTTTTTTTTTATCATATACCCATTATACTGGCACTTGACCCAAAAGAGTCTAAGTCTCTTATTCCTGGGATTTTTGAACTTGGAACTTAGAGTGTTCTCTCTGCTGGTGTCTGAAACTGGGGAATACAAAATACCAGAAATGCTTCTTATCAGTCAGTCACTGACATTGTTATATGCCAGGTACAATGTAGTAAAAAAACAGAACAAAACCCCTTCCNGTTATTAGAGAAAGATAGAAGATGAAGAANCAAGTGGATATGTAGGATGTCAGANGGCACAAGCCAGGCAGCCATGGTCCATCAAACTGATATAAAAATTCAGAATACTCAATTCTTAATGAAACAAAGCAAAAAATAGTGCCCATTATAATAATACATGCCTACCTTCCATTCTCAACTGTATATGGGTTTGAACATAAGAACAATAATGACAAAAGTTGTGAGTCTACTGCTGAGACCCCAGGCTCTACTGGATAGCTCTAAACCCAAAGTCACATAGATAACCTTGGTTAATCTCAATGAATCACAAAACAAAACAAATAGACATGGAGATAAGAGACAGATTTGTGGGGAGGATGGGGGATGGACAGGGATTGTAGGGGGCTGTGGGGGCGAGGGAATATGAGAGGCCAATGTTCATTGCATGCATGTTCCAAATTGACCAAGAACAAATTTAATTAATAAAAGAAAAGTCCCCATAGTTATCATCAGTGTTAGTGTAGGAGTTTGGAGTGTTATAGGTTGCATTCAGTATGGTTCACATCACAGTTCCTCCAGATCTTGACCTGATAGATAAGCTTGGAACATCTGTCTGACTTTATAGCTGAAGAAACTGGAACCCTGGGAAAAAAATCACAGAATGGGCAACAGAAGTATCACTGAAGTTGAGCTTCCTCCTTGCAGACTTGGTACTTCTCACCACACCATACTGTCGCTGAGCAGCCTGTGGGTACCAGAGTCTGCGCTAAATAAAGTGCATCTTTCCTGAAGGAGCTCACAACCCACCTGGGGAGGCACATCCAGAAGGCAGCAAGGCAAATTAAGTTACTATCACCACATAGGCAAAATTGAGTATACTCATCTAGAAAACGAGTATGGATTTAAATTCCCAGCTCCATTTAACTTCTTAATTCTGGGTGGGGCAAGGCTGGCCTATTTGTGTGCCACTTTCCCTTGAAGCTGGGAACAAGAGCATGTTCTCCAGGGTCATGTGTGGACTAGGTATCCCATTTATAGTGTGATACCTTGAATAAGTTATGCTGGGAATTTGCTGATAAATAAGAAATGGGGAAANGACCTCCTAAAATGCCTGCCTGACTCAAGTCACCTTTACAATTCACTCGAAAGCATCACTTAGACTGCCTTTACATCCTCCTCCAGGGTTGTGGACTGGGACTGTGAGCTCANAGAGATGGATCATTCCAAACATTAGTATAGCCTTTAATGAAGGAATGCCTTTTGCTCTTTATCAAATGCAAATTTATCATCAAACTGCAATGATGTTACTGGGTTGTGATTTTGAAAAGCTATTTCTTTTTTATTCATTGCTACTGTAATATATTTCTATTAAGTTAGCTGCCAGCGAATTAAAGAAGTAGAAACCAGGAATATGCAGGCTTCTCATCCAGTTTTAGTCATTTATTCTGTTTTCCTACTTCTCAACTCTCCATGTGGCCTTTCCAAAAAATCCCACATCAGGAATTCTGTCACCCTACATCCCTGGCCTGCAGCATGCACATCAACCCACAGGGACATTGCAGAGACAGGAGAGGGATCAGGGAATGGAGCAGAAAAGTAGATTAGGAAGCTCCTCTTAGAAGCTAAAGTGCTTAGAAATTGAATGTCAAAACTCAGCAAGATTTCTTCTCCCTAAGGGCACCTTTACTCATCCGGACAAATATTAAGTTCATTTCCACACTGCTCTCCTGGAATTCACGTGGGAGTTAGTTCAGGAAACAGAGGTCAACCCAAGACATGTCCCCTTCTCCATAAGTTCTCCTTAACACTCTATCCAGACAGGATTGCTGCTACCTAGCACCCGTGATGTCTGTGTTTGTAGTCCCCATCGCTAGTCCAGCAAGAATTTGGCCCTATTGTTCATTGATGATTTTCTAGAGCTCACAGGATCATAGAGACTCTGAAGTCAAGTGGTTGTAGTCTGAACTCAGACAAANAGGTAAGTGATTGAAAGNTTGCAGAACTCACTCAGAGGTTCTGTTTCCTTATCAGAACAAAGGAGGATACGTGCCTATCCAGTTTCTTTGATAAAATAAAGGAAACAAACAAAATCAAATAATAGCTCACAGTTATTGAGGAATTTCTTTGTGCTAGACGCTGCTTTAAGATATCTGTATGCATATGCATGGTCTCCTTAAAACTTTCCAATATACTAGAAGATAGATTCTAGTATGAATTCTATTTCACAGGTGGATTAAAGGCTGAGAACTGTTATATACTACCTTAAGATACTTAGCCTAGAAGAAACATAATAGCCACAATAATAACACTAATTATGCTTTGGGGCACACTGAATGTATGTTGCAGAAATAGCACATACCCTGTCTGTAAGAATCAGATAGTCACTTGCTTAAAAATTTATGTCAGGGCTGGAAAGATGGCTCAGAGGTTAAGAGCACTGACTGCTCTTCCACAGAACTCAGGTTCAATTCCCAACACCCACATGGCAGCTCATAACTGTCTATAACTCCAGTTCCAGGGGACCTGACACCCGTGGCAAAACACCAATGCACATAAAAATGTATGTTTAGTCATGGTTTGGTAACACCTGAGTTATAACTGTGCTCCTCATGTTTTCATCTTAAAAAACTGAAGTAGTGTGCTTGGCCCATTCAGTCATTATAGATGTGAGAAGAACTGTAACTCTGGTCTTTCTTAAGCAGAGTCTTTGAATGTGGCCATTGCTGATGCCACATATATGGCAATTTTACTAGAACACAGCCCCTCAATATGTTAAGTCAAGCTGCCACTATGGAGAGTTTTCTACCCATACATTTTAGATTTCTTATAGGAAAAATAGGTCTCAGCTCTCACACATAGTGATTTTGATACTTTTTTTCCCAATTTTTCAGGAACTGGAACCTGAAAGACAGGACTAGGAGGAAACGTTGAGGTGTTTGATGTTCAGCCTAAGTTGTTCATCCCTTAAGTTGATTCAGGCAGCACATCAACAGCTGAATATGGGAAACAAGGTGTACAACATTCATTCTAGGTTCCTATGCTAACCTTCATGACCACGTCTAGGGGAAAAAGTATAATCAAACAAACCAACTAAAGGCTCTTGTGTAGGCTTTGGTGTCCAGACAATAGAAGAGGATCAATGTAAACATGCAAGGGAAAGTGGACTCTAATGAAAATAGTCATTATGAAGATGAGATAAGTAGAAAATGATACTTATAATATTCACAATGTGTAATTAACTAAAATAGAAAGCAACACAATGTGATTGTTCTTATTGAAAACCAGAGCACTTATGAACACTAATAAAAAGTCAATATAAAAGAAATTAAACATTTGTATTAAGATTATAGGATTCTAGGCAATGCTTCTTTGTATTTAATAAATATTCTATTAGTTTGTAGTAAAACATCAGCATTAAATGTCAAAACACTTTGGAGACACTGCCCTAAAAGAATTGGCAATGACTATCCATGCAGCTATCTTGCTATCATTTCCCTGCCCCACTGGAAGGCTAGCCCACAAGACATAATCCATGTGCTGCTGATGACCTGACATTTAATTCCTACCTACATGTACTATACACTTCTCCACTTCGATTTTTAAGTGAAACACAGACTATTTGGGGACTTCTTAATGGCTGAACCAGAGGGTTAAAAACGATGAGTACCACCTATCTTGAACTGGACTTTTTATAACTGTGTGTTCATTTCCTGACCCACGGATTATTGCTGCTTAGAAGACTACAAAGCATGACGTGTACAGTGGAGAGTTGTCTAGTGAATGTTCTCTGAAAGTCACAGGAAATCCTCTTCATGTTTTACTGTGAAAGTTTTGGTTGGCAGTATGAACATTCTAACAAANCTGGAAATGGCGAGACATTTTGACTGGAACTTACCCTTATTCTGAGGCCTGCTGAAACCCTCCCAGAGTTTGCCCCATGATCATCTCTCATGGAGACAAGGATACCCCAGTAGCACATTTTCTGCCCTGTATCCTGAAAGCCCGTTTCCCACAATCCACATCTTCCTTCATGTCCTCTCTTGCCAATTTCCCTCTTCACTTGTTGAAGTCTTACATCTCTGAGTTCGGAAGACTTTTCTCTGCTCTCTTCTGGGATGAGTCCAATTTGTAGCCCTGGTCTCCCTGCAAAAATAAATGGCTTACCCCTTGTGTCAGAAGGCAGGACTTAGCAAAGCATTGAAGACATCATAAACATCATACAATTNTGTTCAACAACTGAGCAGGTTCACATCCTTCTGGCCTGCATTTTGATCACATCCCAGGGCAGTAGATGTAGGACATTTCACCCTGTGCAGGAACCCAAGACTAGCTGCAGTTAAAGGGAGAGTGTATGGTGCAATAGTACATTCTACATCTATCTGGTGAAACCAACAGTTATGTAGGAAGGACACTGGCCCAGCACTTTTTATACAGATATTCTAAAGGCACACTCAAGAAACACATACATACATGAAATAAGTCCTGGAAGTTAAATTCAGACCTTTTAAAATGTATCAAAAAATCTGTGTCTGTGCTAACCTAGGATCTAATTTCCTGTCCTAGCCAGTATCTCTATGCAATAAAGGAAGAGAGACTGCCTATCGCAAAGCACTTGGGTTTTATTCAAGTGAAGCCTTCCATCCTGCCTTGGCTGTAGGTCATGATCTCAGTTGCTTCCTGCAGATTGAAAAGGTTGACTCTCAGGTCTGTATGTGACCA
>LZPO01028345.1:0-11830 GCA_001675575.1 Neotoma lepida | reverse complement strand
GATCCTGATCCCACTGCCAGGGACCCCTCAAACAGACCAAGCTACACAACTGTCTCCCACATACAGAAGGCCTCATCTAGTTCCATGCAGGTTCCACAGCTGTTAGAGTTCGTGAGTTCCCATGAGCTTGGTTCAGTTGTCCTTGTAGATTTCTCCATCATGATCTTGACCCCCTCTTGCTCATATAATGTCATCTCCCTCTCTTCGACTAGACTCCCAGAGCTCAGCCTGGTGCTTGGCTGTGGATCTCTGTATGTGCTATTGGAAGAGTTTCTTGTGGTAGTGGTATATTATATGAAGGTCAGTCTTAGCATCCTGGACTGAGAAGTTTTCCTACTAAGTCTGGAGAATGAAGCTGAACTGCTATTGAGGGTACTCAAACTCAGTGCAAGGAGCCAGGCTCTGAATCTCTGGCAGAAATAAAATGGAGCATCAGTCCTTATAATACCAAGGATCTAAAGCTAGCCAANAGCCACACAAGCTCCAGGTGAGAATGTGGCCAACCCAACACTTTGTGAGACCCTAGCCNATCCATGCCAACTCTCTTGACTCCTAAATGCTACATGAAATGCATCTTGTTGTAAGCTGCCACATTGTAGTCATTTGTTGACTTTCCTATTTGTTCATTTTTTCTCTACTCTTTTCTTTTTTTTGGGGGGGGGCAATGTTCTGACCTGCATTTATTTCACCAACCTCCTATAGATCTTTCTATCCCCAATTTTGTATTCTTCCAAATTTGCCTGATGTAGTCATCTTCTGAAAAAAAAAATCTCATCTCTCTATACCATTCTCCAATGTCAAACGTAGCAACAGCCCNGTAAAACCTATTGGGTGAAGCATAACTCCCAAATCAATTGTAAAAAAGCCTTTTCTGGTACAAACAAGGGTCAGTAGCACTATGGACTCTTTCTGAGAGTTAAGGAAGTCAATTTTTATGTCTAAGTCTCAGTGTTCTCACATGTAAATATTAGAACTAACACCTATGTCACAGTATCATTGAGAGGGATGAGACTGGATGATATAAATAAAGTTATTAGCATAATGCTGAATACAGAGTGAGAANCGAAGAAAGTNTNAGCTACAGGCACAATCAGATGTGANGTTTGGATTTGTATTTATGGACACTTACTTTGTGAACAGAAAGGGAGGAAGGATGGGGATCATAGAAATAGAGGCAAGTAGAAATAGACCTGGGGCAGTCAAGCTTGGGATGTTTGTGGAAGGGTGGAAATGTGATTTCCAGGTAGGTAGGAGGACGAGCTAAGAAGATGCCCGAAATAGCAAGTCAGACAGGGTTGAATCAACCAGGAACAGGGTGTACAGAAGAGAACAAGTTGAAAGCTCTCATTTCTTTTCCCAGTATCCACCTCTATTCTCCAAACAAGATAAGACGACTCACACTGGTGCTGACCGTGTGTCAGGCACTGGCTGACGCATTTCACACTTGACTGAATCCTGCCCAAGGACATAGATAGCACAGTTACCCCCATTGTGCAGACCAGCAAAGTGAACCCAAAAGGTGGAAATTATTGGTGTTGGGGGTCATAGAACGATTAGGTGGTAAGTCTGAGATTTGAACCCAAACAAAGGGAAAGAAGAAAGCTTCTCCCTGCAATGTGTATGCATTTCCAAACCTATCCACATTCACAGATCCTAGTAATCAACAAAGTCAACTAAAAGCAGCCATAATAATTTGTTTGCCAAAATTAGTCTCTTTAACAAAATTTATAAAAAAAGAAAATCTAGAAAGGATTTTTATGTCATAGTGAAGGATAGAGTTGCTGTTCTAAGGCTATACTTTAAAAAAGCATCAAAACATGAGCTTGAATTGTCAGTGAATATATCTGCACACATAGTATACACACGCACAGGTGTTCGATATTTATATGTATGCATGAATGTGTGTATAGGTGAGTACATGTCGGGGGTATTCATTTAGTAGAATAACTCATTTGTTTCCGGAGATGTGTCTCCTGAGGCTATGGGCACAACATTCAATATCAGATGTGGCCTTCCGTTTGAATATGACATAAGAAAGCAGCCTTTCCTACCACATTGGAACATACAGAAGAAGCATCTGAGACACAGTTCTCAGTGACTACTTTGCAGTTGACGAAAATGAAAGAAGAATATTTAAAGTGAGCAAAATAACAGCTAATACTGTCTACATGAGAAAGAGCTTGGAATAGAAAACAGCTAATGAATTCAAAAGGCCTAAGGTCACTAGACATGTTTTTGCTTTTGAATTTTCAAAACATGCTTCTAAATATATCTAGCTTTCACATATAATTTTCTCTTTTCATCATTTAATAAGTATTTCTTGAATGCCTACTAAATGTTATGTACAGTGGTCCTTGCCTTTAGGGATGTCAGAGAGACATGACCCTATGTAAAGCTTACAATGTAGCACAGGAAAAGAAACAATGCAATCATATATATATATATATATAATTAAACAAAGCTATATAATGTGCTATATAGCTGTGACATTTGGAGGAATAAAGACAGTGGATCAGATAAAGGTAAGTGTATTAATTAATAGAGGGCCAGTGTGACCTTTTAGAGAGGATGGCTGGTGAGGNAAAAATGTAAAGATGGTAAGAAAACAAGCTGTTAGGTATCTGGGATAAGAACCTTCTAGACAGAGGAAATACCTAGGACAAAGGCCAGGGGCAGAAATTGTCTGAAGAGTTTAAGGCCTATCAAGTAGGCCAGTGTGGGCTCACACAACATGACCAGGGCCACGAAGCAATGGGAAGAGAGCTCAACCATGCAGGTCACATACAATCTTCTGTCCCACATTGAAATGCAGTTACTGTGGAGATGCAACAGAAAACTGTTTCAATTTGACAAAATTTNGTAGAGGCATGCTGTACTAACCCACGGATGGTGGCGCATGTCTAGAAGCTTCTATACAGGGGTTAATAGAAGTGGTGGTTTTGTTTTGCTCTTGATCGCCATGTAGCATGTTTCCTATAGACTGCTGTAGTTTGGCAACAATTCTAAGACGAATTTCTAAACGGTCTTGTTAAATAAAACATGGAGCCAGGGATAGGGGTGAAAATCTGACAGAGATCAGAGGAATTAGGAACAGCTACCAGCCTCACCTCACCAATGCCACTGCTTCCAAAAGAGTGTGTGACTTCCTATATCTCCATGCCTATATCCCTTTCTGTTCTGTTCTCCCATTGGCTTTCTCAGCCTAGCTACATCACTTCCTGTCTGTCTGTATAGACCTCCAGAATTCTATGGTTGATGTTGGGATTAAAGAAGTGTGTCTNCACACTTGACTCTGTTCCTAGTGTGACCTGGAACTCACAGAGATCCAGACAGACCCTGCCTGCTAGGTGATAGGATTAAGGGCGTGTGCTAGCAAGTGACCTTGTTTCTCTGATCCTCAGATAAATTTTATTGGGTGACATAGATAAAATACCACCACAGACTGCTTAGAGCTAACGATTTATTCTTAGGTTCTATTATGCATTTCCTACATTATTTTAAAACTGTGAGTCCATGTTAAGGCTTATAAATTATATCTTCTCAGTTGGTACAGCCTTTGTCTTTATCTACCTGTGATGAATCTCATTGGAGGATTTTCCCATGTCAAGGTAACTTTGCAAACANNGTGTGAACTCTGACAGTGCTCTCTTTCCTCCCTGTGTCTTCATTCACAGAAAAAAAGAAGTGTAGCCACTGTCTCAGTCACAGAATGGAGGTTCTTTCTCCACCGAAATTCTCTTTGCTTGCTACTCTTTGCTACTGCTGAGGTTCTGGTTTGTTGCCATTCACAAACTTGATAAGATCAAGACATGTACATTATTGAGGTGAGGTCTAATTCACTATATCTCATTACTGTTTAACACACTGGTGACACTAAATAAAGCTATGGCTTAGCTTTATTTAGGGTTTTTAGCTTTATTATCCAAAGTGATGTTGTCCTGCTGGTTCTTACATTTGCCCTTTTGAATTACACACACACACACACACACACACACATATGTCACACACACACATATATGTATGTATGCATGTATATATGTATGTATGTATGTATTTATTTATGTGTGTATGTATGCCTACATCCATGTATGCATGTATGTATCCCAGAATTTAGTTTGGGTATTGTTTGTTTGATTATTGATGTCTATTGTTTGTTCATTTTGCTTTGTTTTCAGACATGGTCTCATGTAGCTCAGCCTGGACTGAAAAAAAATCACCATATAGTCAAGACTCCAAGGCTCACCTTAAACTACTGACTCCCTACCTGGGCCTCTGAGAGTTGGCATCAGAGGCATGCCACTATGCCCTACTTGGGTCATGATTTCCACTGTCCTAAAATAATTGAGCACAATAAACCATGCTTGCTACTTCTTTTCTTTCTTTCTCCGCCCTCCTGATTTCTATTGAACTAATAAAGATTGCCATAATCCATTTATTTCTTTTCAGGGTCAAAACTATCAATACCTTCAAACACCTTATTCACATTTGATATCATATTATTTTCTTATAATTCTTGAGGTTATTCAATGCTTCTTTTCCTTTCCAAAATGTGTTAAGAATCTTAGAATGTTTAAAATAACATAACACCACCATTATGCTATTGGAGTCTATATTTCAAGTTTATCGTTATAACACAAATGACATTTTAAGTTTACAGACGTGTGTATGTGTGTGTGTGTGTGTGTGTGTATGTGTGTGTGTGTTCATGATATGTGCATGTTTTTATCTCCACTGTTATGCCTATCACCCGTGCTCTTGGTTAGCTCTCCTAATGCATGCATGAAAACGAATCTTTTGGTATTGTTCCATAAGTGATGAGTAAGCAATATGTGACCAAAATATAGTTCTACAAAACCCTCACATGGGAACAAAGATTGAGCTGAGCATGAAAGCTGAGGTCAACAATGTGTCCCTGAGGATTCTGGGTATACAGTGCTGCTGCCTTCTGCATAGTTTTCTCTACACTAAGCCATCACTCAGCCAGACTCCAGTTCATCAGTAGGTGAGCTGTCTGCTCTCTGCTGCCTTTGTTTCCCTCTTTGTCTTCCATGGTTTAGAGTGTCACTGCTATATTTAAAGCTATGGATTTGTTTTCATGTGTGAGTCACACACCCTCAGTGTGTGACACTGAGCAAGGACCAAGAGCTTCCAAACAATTCAGTTCCTACACGATGCTTTTGTACCACTGTGTCTGTGCTTTCTTCTAGAATACTATGTAGATACAGGTTTGGAATGGTGGACGACACCCCCATTTAATTAAGGATTTTATCTCTTGCAGTCTACTTATTATATTCTTTAATTTCAATATTTGCAAGTTCTAGGTGTATTGTGGATTAATGTCTCCAGAGGAACAGGATGGAGAGATGTATAATAAGGAACAGATCCACCTCATTGTAGACATTGGCAAGTAAGTCTGCTGCAGGTTAGAGGTCCAGGGGAATCTGGTGGCANAGCTGAAGTCTGAGAATGGTCTGCTGGGCAACTTCTTTTTTGCTGAAGGTCAGTTTTTTGCTCAGTTTGGGCCTTCAGAACTGTTTTAAGAATTATCCAAATGGTGGTGGGAAATCAACCTTATCTAAACTTCCCCAATTCCAATGTTTATCTCGTCCAGAAAGGCCCTAGAACTGCTGGGTAAGAACTGCCATCATAGTAACATTTTAATTTGACCCTTTAGATNTTTTAAGACTCCTCATGTCATGATTACATGTCCTGCAGAATGGATGTTATTCAATTATTTACTTTGTGACATCGTAAAGATACTTATTTCCGTTATTTAAAATAATACAAATTTCACTTTGCAAAGAAAGATTGATAGTGGAATTAGAAAGCCTGTTTTCTTGACATTTGCTTTTCCCATGTGGTTCAGAATTATTTCCACAGCCTCCCTTCAGCCTGTCTCTGTTCTCAGCCTTCTAGTGGAGACCCCTGGGCAGTCTCACATTGTTTCTAGGAACCTTATAGACTCATCTGGGAACCTTGCTCTTTTTTTTTCTGAGACATTTTTCTTTACCCTTCTTCCCTCCTATCCTCACAGCTTCCTCTAAAACCAAGGATCCCGGGAGATATTCTGTAAAAGATGATGTCAGCCTCCTCTTCCTGGCTGTGGAGGAGACACAGAGCCTGTCTCCTGTTTCCAATCTAATAAGAAACACTCTTCCCACTTACTTCTGAGTCCAAGTCCTGTCTACCACCTCTTGCTTTCTTCCCAGCAAGAATAACTGTGGCCTCTAGCTACACAAATGCAGCATGGCCAATGATCTGGTCAAGAATACACACAAAGTAAGACAAACTTGTGAAACTTTTAAAGACTTCATAACTTTTGTGATTGGAGAGTCTAGACCCATAAAAACCAAAGCACACTGAAGTGAATGTGGCTTTCTGGAAGCCATGTGTACCCCTGGAGACTCTCCTCTCCTTGGCATAAGAGGTGACGCAGAGATGCTTGGCAGAGCCTCCGTGGTGCAAGACAGAAAGCCAGCAAAGATGTTGAATATGTATGTCATGAGGCTGAAGTTTGAATGTTAAATGGAAATCTGCAGCTTCCAAGGCTGTGAGGACTAGAGCAAAGATGATCTGTGAGAGAAGGAAGTTAGAGGACTTGTACCTGCACTCAGTGCTTAGACCAGGGCTGCCTGCCTGCCCTCCACAATACTGAAGTGGCAGCCAGATAATTCTTCATCATTGGTGGAGNAGGGTAGAAAGGGCCAACCTATTTAATTATAAGGTGTTTGGAAATGTCCNAGACTCAACACACTAGATATTGGTGGCATCTCAAGCACCTTCCCATAAGTCTTCCATCACTTCTCAGTGCTCCCTAAGGAACAAAATCACTTCATTTGAGAGCTATTACTGTACCCTCTTGAACTGTTTGAGAAATTCCTAAATTGAGTAAGAGGGGTAAGAAGACAGACAGAAAAAAAAAATGGATAACCAAGTAAAAATTCAAGTCATGAGGTAATAATAAAAGAACCAAAAGCATTTCCTGAGAAGACGGTTACTAGCAAACAACTATGGCTCTCAGTTGTCACCTCTAGAGAACTGTGCATCATGAGTGACATTGCCCATTCTAATCTGAGTCTGAGGACATCAGTAGCCTAGCCTTAAGGAGCCTAGGCACTGACTGGAGGTGATACACTCTATTAGAGCTGCCTGCCAAATTACAAAGGAAATCACATCTCAAACAAAGATAATACTAGCCTACAAATATGTTGAGGCAGGCCAGATGGCTCAGTGGGTAAATGCACTTACTGCCAAGTCTGATGACCTGAGTTTAATCCCTGGGATCAAGATAGTAGAGGAGAGACCCAACTATTGCAATTTGTTCTCTGATTCTAACATGTACATGACCCTCTCCTCCCACGCACACTGAAATATAATTTAAAAAAATTTAAGTGTATTTAAATACAATGCCCTTTATTCATGCAACACCTGAAGTGCCTACCAAATGGAACCAAGGAAAAATAAAGCCAAATGAAATGGACTTGCAGGTGACCTTAGCATTTGGAACACTTAAATATGAATGGTAAGAATAACTACCAATCAATAAATTAATACTGCAATGTGATTAAAGAAAATTGCAAGTTGGAAGATATATATATCTAAAGTAGTCAACCAAGTACTCAACTGTAACTTTATAACTAAAAAGTAAACGGTTAATGGAGTAATAAAAGAGAGACTTAACAGTAAATGGGATACTGCCAAAGAAATGGTGTTAAGGGTTGAAGAAGGCTTAATAGAAAATATTCAGACTGAATTGAGACAGAAATGAGATGGAATTGCAGAATTGGTACAGCCATTGTGTGTAACCTGATGGTAATGACCTAGCTGTAACCAGAACACCAAGAAGGAAATGCACAAAAAAACAGTAATTCAGCTAACATTCCAAACCTACAAATTTTCAAAAATAATAAAAGATGTAACATTACACATTATGAAGCCTACAAATGCTGAGCACATTGTATAAAAGGAAAGGAAATGGGGGGAGAGCACTAATGCTTTTTGGAAACTAACAAATAAAAGGGAAATACCATATTAGGGCGAAGCAGGAAACTGTGATGTAGGCCTGTGGTCCCAGTATTGGAGACCTCGAAAGATGGTGAGTTCTAGGTCAGCCGGAACTACAAAGTGAGACCCTGTCTAAGAATCAGCAGGGAAATGGTGCACACTTTCAAAGGAATTGTTAATCCCGGGAGTGAGAGACACATATCGCTCTAAATTCCATCCAGAGCTCTGCATCCCATAGAAACATTCAACAAATGAAATCACATCACAACACAGTTTAAAGTTAAAATCCTAGAGAGTCTGTCATCAGTAAATATGCACTGAAATAAGTGCATAAGGGAGAAGGGAGGTCTTGGTCAAAAGCAAAATCAGACTAGATAAGCATATAAAAGAGTGAGAAAGAATTAGAAGTGACTACCAAGATAACTATAAAGAGTGATAGAAACCTTTGTCGATTTCCCTACACTACAGTATTTGTTGAATTATAGTACAAAAGAAAGAAGAGCAAACATGGGACCGAATAAGTAAAGTTTAAAGTGTTCTATAAAACAAGACTGGTCTAGACAGTGGGAAAAACAAACAATTAATAGTGAGCTTAGTTTGTATTTCCTATTTTGACTCTAATGATCTACTACCAAGTTGAGTGGCTTAAAACATTCTAGAACCCAGAAGTCCAAAACGGGGAGATCAGACTGTGCTTCTACAGTTCTATAGGGCATTGTCTAAATGTCTAGCAGGCAACCTAGTCTATTTGCTCCAATTCCAGAGGCTCCAGATTTCCTTTGTGACCCTACTTTCCTTGTTGCTACCATTTTTATGCCTGTCTCTCCTCTGGCTCTTGCCATTCTTACTACTTTTTCATGAAGATATCTGTTGTAGGAGGCATGGAGGTCCTCGTGCTCACAGATAAGCACTAAGGGAACCTGGAATGCTAAATGCATAGAGTTGTTTCTACAAAGGAAGAGATGCATAACCTATTATCCAATATGAAGGCTGAGAGAGGAAGTGGTTAATAGCCTGGTGACTTTGCACTCTCTGTGTAGCCAAGGCTACATCAGATTCAACCTCTAGACTCTTATCATAAGCCCATTTTTCATAATCAACCTATAGACCCATCTCTGTGGAAGGTGCCACATATACTTTACAAAGAGTTTTGATGTGGTCACCCTTGAAGTTTATTTAGCTTACTTTGTTCCTCAAAGAGATTTATGCATGCTTTATTGTGCACACAAAATTGACTTAATTATAACCAGGAAAGTTTTCACCAAATTGTGATGTGCTTAAATAGGTCTAAAATAGACTACTTAGGGTCAGACTCCCAAAGTTTGAACCATCACCTCCTACTTAGTCGTGTTGCACTGAATTGCCTACTTGCTTCCCACTAATTGTTACTCTGTGGGCCAAGGTTGTTGCATAGAGCCCCAAAATTTCTGATTACATTGGACCTAGTGGATAATTTATAAAAATCTTCCATCTCATGTTCACATTCACAAAATTTGGTTTTACCTGTAGAAGAAGGTTGGGGGAGATGTGCATTAGTCTGCCTGTAACAGTAGACTTTCTAACCTCAAACCTTGGAACTATCCCACGTACAAACTATGACCACTCTAGCCCCACATCCTCAACAGTCTCTATGTACTTTTACTTGCTGTGTTTATGTTTCCAGGACAATTTCGTCTACAGCAACTTCCTTTTCCTTTACTGTGATGATCAGTGGCCATTCAGAAGGTTTCAGCCAAGGAGGTATAGAAAGGTCAAAGTAGGTGGTAGTTCTATATTTGTTCATTATCCCTGAGAAAACAAAGCATTGTTTGGTACATTGGAAATAAAAAAAAAGTTTCCTTGGAGAAACCTAATGAGTCCAAACCAAACCCCGGCTTATGAAGAGGAGACAAGAGATAAGATCCAGAGATACTCAGAGTGCTAGTGTTGGCAAAGAAGTCACAGTCTGGTGGTCGACTTTAGGAGCGACACAGATTAATGGGAAGCTAGGGCTACAATGTACAGGACCCGCCTCATGGCTGTGACTGAGTAACAAAGCACATTTTATAGCAGCCTTAATGCACCTGGCCAGACAGAAAGCAGGAATTAAATGTCACTGAGTCAAATAGCATCTGTCATTGCCTTCTTCTCCAAAGGACCCAAACTCTCTGGGATATGTGTTTGCCTTCTTTACTCCAGAACCTGCCGCTGTCATGGCAGTGATTTTCTAAAGCCTACAACATAAAATCAAACATCTTGGCTTAGTATGAAAGAAGTTGCTTTTGTATTGGTTCTACTTTTCATCCATTACCCTCAGCAATCATTCATACTCTTCATGTTTGCTGAACTATGGGTATTTCTTGAGCTTCTCCACCCCATGACTGTAAATATGTTTGTATATATCATTGCCTCAGTTTTTTTTTTCATCTTATCCATGAAGATTTCTCACCCACCCTTCTCCATTTATCTCTTCTTTTATTATTCCCTAGTTCCTTCATGGAAAATTAATTTGCTATATATGTGTATATTTCTATTGATTTAAATAAAAGTCCCTGGTTGTAGAACTTCTGAAACTCCACAGTTTTATTTATCTGTATAATCAATATACCAAAGTAAGGTATGAGTGCTTTTGAAAGATTTGTCATGTATTTCTCCAATCATCCTTACACATCAGTATATTTTAGTATTCATCATAGAACGTGAGAAGTAATATGCACTTTAAATTTGTATCCTGTATACGAAAAAAAAATTGAATGAGTTTAACTTAGAAAGCATTTTTAAATGAATAAGAGAAAGAAATATTAGTGGGGAAATCAATGACGTGCATAAACATTACAATTACATAATTACCAACAGATTTAGAGCAGAGACCATGTGTCTTAGGTGTAGACTAGACATATGAAACTGACCATGATGAAGTAACTCTTCTACTTTCCACAATCAAGAAATTGGACAAATATATAAAAGCAGCTAAAAGTCACTGTACAGGAAGAACAGGACTGATTTCTAAGGAAAGAAACAACTAAGTTATCACTACCACTGTCACAACCTAGTAGAGGCTGGGACTGGGTTTCCAGTGGCAACAGAATCCATACTGATTAACAGTTTGTCTGAGTTGAGGCAATAGAGGTCAGACCTCCAGGAAACCAAAAACATTAGAATTTTCAAGTTAGAATACCAGAGGAAAGGGTACTGCATAGAGAGATTCCCTCTGAAGATCTGCAGGGAACCTGGATCTGAGTACTTATTTGATATATTGAGAGGCAGCTATCTGAGGCTGGAAAAGAATCCCAGAAGAACAGTAGGATATTGAATTTCCAGAGTTTTCAAAGAGCTGTGATGAATTAGTGAAGGGCCTGACAATAAACAAGGGTCTGATAGTCTGCACAAAATGATAGTGTCTTCAAAGGACTGTAGAGATGGCTCAGCCGTTAAAGTGAACACTGCTCTTACCTAGGGCCCACGATAAACTGTCAACACCCACATTCTGGCAGTTCACAATCACCTGTAATTCTAGCTGCAAAGACTCTCATGACCTCTTCTGCCACTTACAAGTACCTGCACTCACACGTGCACAGACCCTCACACAGACACAAATATACACACATAATTAAAACTAAAAATAAATCACAAANCTGGAACTGCCTTCAGCCTGACATAGTAAATTTAAAACCATATCTTATGAGTTTTTAACATATTTCTTAACAATAACAACAAAACACAAGTTCAAAATTCTCTAAAGAAATTTTAAAAAAAGATAACATCCAAAATCATAAAGTCCACAGTACCTGAAATATCATAAAAATGAAAAGATTTAAAAGAGTTTTTACAGTAAACAATTAAAAGC
>LZPO01028343.1:12774-24742 GCA_001675575.1 Neotoma lepida | reverse complement strand
TGCAAAAAGGACATATTTAAATGCAAAACTCTATTATATTAAAAACAATTTTGCCAAATGAAAACCATAATCTATTCACAGGGCACATAATTGAAAATTATCTTTCTTCTAATGTGGACAAGTTACCATTTTCAAACATACATTTTATTAAATCCAACAGTCTCAGCATTTCAGTGTGTAAGGTTTTGTCCAGCAATGTTTAACACCATGCAATTGTGTATTTTTAATATATCTATCCACAGAGAGTCATGGAAAACCACTGACCTCAACAGCNTCTTGTCTGTCCAAACTTTGGNTTTTAGGGCTTTTGTCTTACTGACAGAGCAAATCTCATTTTTAAATTTTTGTCTCTTCTTANATGTTTCTTTCCATAACATTCATTCATTTATTCTTTATNTATGTANATGAGTGGCACACATGCCAAGGTGCTCATGTGGAGGTCAAAGAACAAGTTTGAGGAATTTCTCCAGTATGGGATGCAAGGATCAAACTCAGGTTGTCAGTCTTGGCTGCAAGTTATTTTATCCACTGAGTCATTTTGGAAATCCCCAGAATCTATCCATGCTCTCACTCTCCATATATATATATATGTGTGTGTGTGTGTGTGTATACAAATATATGTACATACATGTGTATGTATAGATGCATATAGATGATAGATAAATAGATACAGAGCATGCATGGGCACTGAGGATTTGTAAAATGGCTGATATCTATATGTATAGAGAGAATTTATACATAATATATAAACACATACATATACTTATGTGAATATAATCATTTGTATACATGGTGCATGAGAGGTGTACTTGTGCCATAACCTGTGTGTGTGTGGGGGGGGGCGTCAGATAACAGTCTGTGCAGACAGTTCCTTCTGCCCACATTTTCATGAGTTCTTGTGATGACCTCAGATTTCCAGGCCTTATGGCAGGCAGNCTTANCCACTGTGCCATCTCACCAGCCCTCTTTCACTTTTCTATGCCTAACATCTATTGCTTGTGTATTCTTTAGAGAAGCTACAGTTGCCACATAGCATTGAAAGACATGTGGCAAAGGAAGTGATAGGCACACCAATTTTTAGAGCAGGAAGTAGCTTGATAAAGTTGAGGAGAAGTCCTAACAAACAAACTTTTCTAGACTACTAGAGTTCAGAAAGATCTGTGGTAGCAACAGGAGAAGATGACTCTGAATGCTAAATCAAATTACACTTTTAGAGCAATTTCAATGAAAGTGTTGTAAGACCCAACATCTATGTTCTGGTTCCCAGGATTGCCTGATCCTATCTACTCCTTCATAGAGTGGGATCTGCATGCCTCATTTTCTCCTGNGCTATTCATATGCATTTTTCCTCCTATTCCCTCTCTGGGCAGTTTTCTGGCTCAGCTCAATTAAAGGACAAATCCATTGCAGTGTGCAGCCAAGGAATTATAATGAAGTCAGCTGTCAAACTCCTCGCTCACAGAAGCCTCTCTGTGGGGAATCTGATGGCCTCTTGTCAGCTGCTTCACCCACTCAGACACAGACAAAGGGCCTCTGATGGCCTGCTTTATTCTAATCAATCTACACGGAGGCAGATGTTGAAATCCCAATAGGAAAAGGTGTAATTTGATTTAGCATTCAGAGTTCCTTTCTCCTATTGATACCTCTCTCTCTCTGAATGCAATATTCTTTACAACCACAAGGAAAATTACTTTTAGTTTATTTACTTTCCTCATTTTGTCATTAAAATTAATGCTTTAGAACTCTTGGTGTAAAAGAATTTTGCTCAGTGGAACATTCCAGAATGCAATGGTATTTCAAAGTAGAAAAAGTCTAGGAGGTTTACATGCTAATGATGTTTACATTAGTTTGCAAATATGCTGAAGTCAGCCAGAAGAATTAAAGAGCCTTTCATTCATTCATTCTTTTCTTTTTTCTTTTTCCTTCTATCAACCACATGGACATTAGAAAGAAAAAGAATAAATTATTTTTCCTTGAGTAATCAAACAGAAGATCAAAGAGCAAAATAAGAAGTGATACTTCCTACATCCTAGATTCTCTGTTCTGCAACTACAAAAAAACATAGTGAAATACCTTGTTTTCCTAGTGCAACTTTTCTCTATTCATAGAGAATAAACTAAATCAATATATCTACTGTTAATTGTTCTTAAAACTTAAATAAATATGACTTTGGTTACACCATTGCTATCACTTTCCAGCTTCAGTCACTGCATTTAATAAATGCTGTACTGAGGAAGCATACCAGTACATGTTGCTTCAAATGAGATAGTGATTTTTTTATAGATGAAAATTTAAAATTTTTATTTCTAATGTCTTATTTTGTAAGAGTTTTTCAATGATATTATATGAATAACTAATATACAAGTTTATTATTTCTTAAAGACATGACCATAAAAATAGTTTGAGGAGCCAATTGTCTCAAAATCTTCATTAAAAAGAAATAGAAATATTATTTACTGAATGCATGGTGGAATTTATCTTCACAATGAAAGTTAAAATAACCCTAACCCAAGTTGATATGGTGAAATAAATCACCTTTGCCTCNGCTATTGTCTAGATTACTTAAATTTAAATANCTTAATGTAAATTTTATTCTTTTTAGGATTGTTTTCAGAATCATATTTAAATTCTAAGCTACTAAAGCAATGCCTATTTTNCTACACATTGAATTACTTAGAGACATTTTTCCATGGCTTAGAATTTTAGCTTTGCTTAATATGTAGGTACACTGAACCACAATGTCAAGTGAACTAACAATTCAACTCAATCCCACACTGGACTAGAAAGGTACAGAAGTCTCCAGATAATTCTGTCACTGAATTAGTATTTTGTTTAGTATTTTGTTAGTATTTTGTTTGTATTTTGCAGCGCTTCGGCTACCGTGCGAGAAAAGGTCACAAGGCACGACAAAACCCAGTATCAGAGCTTTATTAGAAAGTAGAGGAGGGGGGAGAAGATGGCGGGGAGAGAGAGAGTTAGAGAAAGAGAAAGAGAGAGACAGAGAAAGAGAGAGACAGAGTGNGNGGCCGCACGTGGAGAGAGAGAGGAAGAGAGAGACAAGGAGAGGGAGGAAGAGGCGGGATTTCCCTTTGCACATGCGTGAAGTGCNAATGTGAAGTTACTTAGCTGGGGAGTGGCCAGGAATTCCAACACTGACNAGANACAGAAGTTAAGTTTTGCTGTCTAGAGGCCCCAGACACTGTGGAACTCAGGCAAATGGCCCTGCTCTTACCTGGTTGGATTCCTGAATTCCAGAACATGCAATCATGAGAAAACAGTTGCTTGTTTGGGATGCCTCTGTTTCCTTGTACAAAAAGTAGGATGGTTCTATGATAGTATTGACTGTGACATCATTGCATTATCTGGAGTACCCAGCCAGTGTGTCTAACATGGCCGAAACTGTGCAGTAAGTTAGCTTTTATTTTATTCAGTGTGTTAATATGGACCTGAGATTTGAAGAGGTCACCTAATTTATCAAGGTCAAAATTTTTTATATGCTGGAGTTGCAATTTAAATCCACACATTTAGATTCTAAACCTGTGCTAATAATCTCTCTGCTAAGCAGCCTTCCCAGAAGAGAAACAGAGAATAGGGGTGTGGAAGACAAGATAGAAAAGGGGTATTAATCAGAAAGTTTTGTTGGTANAGTCTAAAACAATGTGAAGCCATAGATATGTGACACTCCACACTCTGTTTGCAAGAATTTAGTTAGTTAATCAAACCAAATATTACTCTTCTTATCTCACAGATAATGGAATTGAAATTGAAAAATATTAAGGACTCAGTGAGGGTTAAAATGTTAATGGCTGAGTCTCTGCTGAGCTCAAGACTTCTGAGTACACATGGAAGAGTCAATATGGAGCATTGATTCTATCATGGGTGAGATCTGTTCAACTATCGTTAAATTATTTTGCTGGATTGTTAGGTTTATAAACTCAACTAAAGAGGACTTTNTGTTGAGGCAATTATCAAACTTTCTAAAGGGGTCCCTAAATTGTCTTCTGTAAAGGAACAAATGACAACTATTTCAGACTTCACAGGAGAGGAAAGGTTCCCTTCATTGCTACAAGGCTAAACTGAATTTGTAGCACAAAAATGGCTGTAGATTACATGTTAATGGAGAGGTGTGATTATCTTCTAACAATACTTAATTTCTAAAAGAATGGGCAAAATGGAAAATTCCACATATGGGTTACAAATTACTGACTGTTTTAGAAGCTGAAGAATAACTCACTTTTTATTTCTTATCAACTGCTACATACAGTGAGTTCTTCAATGTTTATACACNAACATATTAAANTTAAGTGGAAATATTAATCTCAATATTCAGTAAATATTGCTTGAGCATCTACTAAGTGTCAGGTACTTTTCTAGGTTTGGGGTACTAATATACCGGTGATATGGTAGTTTGAATAAGAATCCCTTCAACACACACATACATACAGGCTCATATACTTGATTGCTTAGTTCCAAGTTTATGAACTGTTTGGAAAGATTAGGAGGTGTGGCCTTGTTAGAATAATGTCCTAGTTGGAGGAGATGTGTCTCTGGGTGGGCTTTGATGTGTCAAAAGCCCCTCCCATCTCTCTCTCTCTCTCTCTCTCTCTCTCTCTCTCTCTCTCTCTCTCTCTAACTGCTGCTTGTGGATCAGGATGTAAAGCTCTCAGCTACTGCTCCAGAGCCATGTCTTTCTGTTCCTGCCATGACGATAATGGACTAATGTAAGATGAATTTCTAAACGGTCTTGTTAAATAAAACACGGAGCTAGGGATAGGGGTGAAAGTCTGACAGAGATAAGAGGAATTAGGAACAGCTACCAGNCTCACCTTACCAACACCGCTGCTTTGCAAAAGAGAGTGTGACTTCCTATATTTTCTGTGCTTATATTCCCTTCTGTTCTGTTCTCCCATTGGCTCTCACAGCCTAGCTACATTACTTCCTATCTGTCTGTATAGACCTCCAGAATTCTATGATTGATGTTGGGATTAAAGGTGTGTATCTTCATGCTTTGACTCCTAGTGTGACCTGGAACTCACAGAGATCCAGACAGACCCTGCCTGCTTGGTGCTAGGATTAAGGGCGTGTGCTAATTGTAAGACTAGCAGCTGACCTTGTTCCTCTGATCCTCAGATAAATTTTATTGGGGGGCATAGATAAAATACCACCACATTTCCTCTCTTTGTCTAATAAAAATAAAGAAAANTTTTAAAAATGTAACTAATGAAAGAAAACCTATATACAATAAGTACAATAACTATATATAATATATACAAGTGAAATGTGGTGATATATTGTGTCCCCCAAAATATTGTGTACTCTGATAAAACTTATCTGGGGTCAGAGAACAGAACAGCCAGTAGATTAGACATAGAGGCCAGAAAAGTGGTGGTACACACGCCTTTAATCCTGGCATTCCAGAGGCAGAGATCCATCCGGATCTCTGTAAATTCAAGGCCACACTGGAAACAGCCAGGCATGGTGTCACACACCTTTAATCCCAGCACTTGAGATCTCATGTCTTTGCTTGAGNAAGACACATGCCTTTAATCCCAGGAAGTAATGGCAGGAAGCAGAAAGGTATATAAGGCGTGAGAACCAGAAACTAGAGGCCTTTTAAGCTTTGAGCTTTTTAGCAGCAGTTCAGCTGAGATCCATTTGGGTGAGGACTCAGAGGCTTTCAGTCTGAGGAAACAAGATCANCTGAGGAGTTGTCAGGTGAGGTTGGCTGTGGCTTGTTCTGTCTCTCTGGTCTTTCAGCATTCACCCCAATACCTGGCTCCTGGTGTTTTCAATTAATAAGACCATTTAAGATTCATGTTACAGACTAACCCTCTGAATCTGTAAGCAAGCCCCAGTTAAATGGTTTCTTTTATGAGAGATGCCCTGGTCATGTCATGGTTTCTTTCCACAACAACGTAACAGTAAGTAAGACAGAGTTGGTACTACAGAGTGGCATATTGCTCTGATAGGTCCAACCATGCTGTTGTTTGAAATAGAAACAAAGACAGATAAGATGTCAAAATGTATCATATAAAAACTTTAATAAAGAACAGCTCAGAAAATGGGTGAGATGCTATCTACTCTGGCAAAGGTATGTACTCCTACTGGAAAATAAGTATTAAATTATTATATTAAAATTAAACACACACTAAGATAATTACAAAGTAGAACAAAAAAGTAAGGTGAAAGAACTAGAGTAGTGTTAGAGACCATACATTCTTCTCAAATTACAATTGAATTACATAGAAATAAACCCATACTAAGTTAAAAATACTAAGTTGAAAATGTATTTAGTAAATTTAACCTACAAAGCTTCGCAGCTTAGGCACACAATACACTACAATGTCTACTACTCATATCTATGATCTTGTATCTTACTGGAGGTATCACAAAGAGACTCCCATGTTGCCTTGGGGGAAAATCAAAATTCCAAGTATAATTTCTGCTGAACTCTTGCTGTTTTTATACCTTGATAATATTGTAGAATTATATATTGAACCATGGATAAATTAATAACCACACACACATAGTGGTGTGATAAGTGTGTATTTTAAGTATTATAGTCAGTGAATTGCTTTCTAAGGAGATTGCTTGTGAGGTGAGACAAGAGAAAAAGCACTACAGGAAGAATTTTCTAGGGAGCAGACTCCTCAATATAAAAGTCCTTGATGTGCTGATTGACACAAAAGAAGTGTATAGAACTGAATAATCAGATAAGTGGGAAGCATGGTGCAATATGCAGCAAGAATATGACAGGGGTCAGCTTTTGTACCATGTGGAGTACTTTTTGATTTATTCTAAAGCTGGAAAAAATGATGGAAGGGAATTATGATGGGAAGCTATGGTCTATATATTATATTTTAAAAGCCCATAGGTTACTATAAGAATAATAAGTTGCAGGAAGTTTAACTTGATGAAGAAAACTGTTGTGTGATTATTTCCTTTGACTGAAGCATTTTGACTGAAGACCCTAGAAAATTAATCATCTCAGGCTCAGGAAGTTCATGAAACTTAAAAGGCTTAGGAAATTTCTAGAGTTACTAGATTCACAGTGCCCCTCCTTAAGTTATATGAGCTATAAGCAAAAGCTGGAGGATGGGGAAAATCTGTGGTGGAATGATGCATGTAGGTTTTGGGGCTTCAAGGACACGGTTTTTGTGAATCACCACCCATATTTAGGTGGAATTGCAGTGATGCAGCAGCCTTTTACTCATCCATCAGTGTTCCTATAAGTAACTCCTCACTCAAGTTTCTATAATGAATCCAACTCTCCAGTTCACTAAGCTAGACTTTATTAGAGTTATTTTCTTAGTATGTATGGTGTACAAAATCTGGGGTTGATAGAATTTTATGTAAATAGCCCCTAGAAAAGTCATATAACAATTACCAATAGAAATTTCTGAAGTTTACATAAAATACTGATTTGGACTGGAGTGTTAAGAATAGAAAAAGCTGAGCTTTTCAGAGAAAGAAGGAAGACTCTACTCTTGATAGATAAATGGGTTTACTTGGAGGATTTTGGCTTGAAAGGACTTAGGGATGTTTCTGTTTGTTGAAATGATGCAGAAAAGATTTAGGGAGTTGGTCAATGTAGGAGTTCAATTAGGTAAGTGATAACTCCATTGTGCTTGCAGGACACTTTAATCTGCCAATGGTTAAAGAAGTGAATCTGAAACTCAAATGACAGAGATGGAAAGAAATAATTAGAAGTTTCAGAAGACTGCTCAGGTGGTCTTAAAACCATAGGATAGTAGATAATCACCTAAGAGGCCATTGAGATACAGAAGGCAAGAGAAGACAGACAGTAGAGCCCTCCTTTTAAGGAGTAGCTTGAGAAAAGATGTTCATTTAGGAGATAGAAAAGTGCTCAAGAGAGAGAAGGAAAACCAAGAAAGAAGGTGATTGTAGAAGACAAAAGAGAATTGTGGAGCACATGGGAGGAATCCTTCATTATGGCAAAGGCTACAAAGAGACTATGGGCAGCCAGCATAATGAACCATATTCTTTCTTTTCTATCCATGGACATGGCTGGTCTTCATGGAAAGACAATGGCACAATGGAGGGGAAAAAAAGAGGAGTTGAAAGATGTGGAAGAGAGACTGGAAGGCGAGTACATTCATTTGAAACTATTTTATAAATGAGGAATTGGTGTTTTTGAGCAGAACCCCATAGTCATGGTTTGTCAATTTATCTTATGATGAGAAATACAAAGACATGCTTATATATTGATGGGAGTAATCCAATAGAGAAAGGGAAGTAATATAGATGACCAGATTCCAGAGCATAGGCCTAACACAGAAGTATTTGTATTGTGACCATGTAGAAACCCTCCATTTAGAATTCTGTAGAAAGACAGCTTTGTAGTCAATTATTTTGTAGTATAATTGAATTTCAAATTATGAGATAGTGTAAGAAAGAGAATTATGGATGGAAACAATTGCATAGTGTGATATTTATAAATAAAATTAAGTTTCAAATAAGAAATAAATAGAATCCTGTTCTAAGATGATAACAACTATGCATACTTGAACAAGAAAATGAAAATATTTTGTTGCTTACTGCATTTCTTTATTTTTATTATGACAAATTGTTGGGGCCCAGTGTTGGGGTCCAACCCCAACCTATTGAAGGATCCCTTGGAGGGGCAAGTGAGGAATTGGGAAGTAATAGGGAGAAATATAGACATAGACAGAGAGAAAGACAGAGANACAGGATAGCTTTGGGAGGGTCCTGGGTCAATACCCAGCATCCTCAAGTTTATTTCTAATGGGCTTTTTAGCAAGGGGAGATGGAAAAGACCTTCCCCTTTCAAGATCAAAGCACAATGTACAACCAAGTGTAGACCCTTCAAAACACCTGGTAACCATGCCCCATGGCAAAGCATCTTGTGAGTAGGCCTTGAAGTATAACACCTGGTAACCATGCCTTTGCACCCTATTATGCAGTCTTGGACAGCAACATAAACTCTCTGACCTTGCATCAAACCACAATTTAGAATCTTTGTGGGCTCCCACACAAAATATTATACTTGACAAGAAGCAACTTAAGGGAGTTAGTTTTATTTTTGGCTTACAGTTCAAAGAATACCATCCATCATAGAAGGGAAAGTGTGACTGCAGCAGCAGAAGGCAGCTGGTCACATAGCATCTGTAGTTAGAGACCAGACAGAAATGGAGTAGAGCTAGGAGACTTCAAGGCCTGCCCTCAGTGAACCATTTCCTCCAGCAAGGCTCCACCTCCTAGAAGTTCCACATACTTCCCAAACAGCACTCCTGGCTGGAGACCAAGTATTCAAACATGTGAGCCTAGGGGGGACATGTCACATTCACCCGATGACTCATGCCTAGCACATGATGCACCTATTTGAAATACTCGCCTAATCATTTCTTTAGAATTCTATACAACATTTGCTCTTCTATAGAGTTAATTGAACTTTCTGTCCTCAAATACAAATTATACTTTTTNTTTTCTCATCTTGAGCTGGAGTTAAACACTGGTCACAGATATCATGGAATCAGGACAAATTTGAGGGAAATATTCAGCTCTTATAAAAGCTTCATGAGGAGGGATTTTGTGCCAGTATNAATTATAATTCTTATGATGATGGTCAATGTTTATGCTGCCTAACCAATTGCNCTAGCACACTTTTATGGGNTTATTTATAGCAATTGGCCCCTGCAGCAAGCTGTTCAGAAACTCAGNTATGATACCCTACACTAACACAGGCTGAGTAATGGTTGGCTCTACCTCAGCAATGACAGAGTTGTGAGTGCTCCTGTATCAGCAAGAGCAGAGGAAACTTGCTGTTTCTACTTGTTGGGCATGTTGTGCTGTTGTCANCTTTGTGCCTGCCTATGTTGTTTTCCAGGTGAACTGGAGAAGAATATAATTGGGAACTTGACAGGTCATTCTGTTGTCATTATAGCTGCTGTAGTTTTACATCCAATTACCTAGACAAGATGCTCTTGACTTTTTTGCTGTTTGTTTTTTCTTCATTGAAAATTTTACTTTGTTTTTCTGGGCATGGTGGCACATACCAGTAATCTCAGTACTTGAAAGGCAGAGGCAGTTGGATGACAGCAAGTTGCAGGCTAGCCTGGTCTACTTAGCTAATTCTAGGCCAGCCGGGGCTACACAGCAACACCATGTTTAATCAAAACTAAGCAAATTAGAGTTCAAATAGAATTACTTCTCATAAAATCAATTTGTTTACACACATGTCAAAATTGCTGACATTTGACTAGAGTCTGGGAAGGTAAGGATGCCCCAGAGACAAGATGATAATATGATAATATTATAATGTGGAGATGTCACATCAGAATTAAGGAAGTCAATGAGGACTTACACAGGAATAGATTCAATGAGGCATTAGAGTCTCAGCAAAGAAAGCAGTGCTCTGCAGAGCCATAAGAATTTGTAATGTGGAGATACAGAATTAGGAATATTCATGGGAAATACATGAGCAGCAGTCTTCCTTTTGGTAGTTCCCATACACTGCACAATTGCTGGCACTTGGAACGTTGCTGAGCCCCAAGGACAGAATGCACTGTTGGGCTGGGGCAGGATGAACCTCAGGCTTCAACACCAGACAGTACAGCTTTGAAAACAAGCAACCTCTTCATTAGAGGACAGATGAGCCATGATCACTCTGCATGATCACTGCACAGCATCCTGATTAAGNTCTTCAGCTTCTTTGGAATTGAGATGGGTGGCATCACCCATTCTCTACAGTTGTTTAGCTTTAGATATTCACATCTGCATCCCAGGTTCTGATCCTATCACACGCATGCAGCCNGACTTTCAGAGAGTCACTTGACATCCAGCTTGCTCAATGGAAAGAGAAGACAGGCATCATCTTACTTGCATAGTTCTTGACTTGGTGAGGGATTAAACAAGATAATGGTTATAAATTGCTCAGTAGTATGTCAATACTACTGCGGATATACTCAATAGAAGTAAGCTTTGTTTGTTCTTTTACTCTCTCACTTTACATATACCAACTACTTCAGGAGCTCTTTATTTTTCTAATCATGCGAAATGAACTCCATGTAATAATATAAAGCACTGAGGTTAGATTGCAAGAGTAGTGGGCTTCTTCCTCAAATATTCCAAGGGCACTGATACAAATGGAATAAATGTGTTTGAAAATGAAATAAAGTCTTTAAAGGGTTATATTATATTTTTGATTATTAAAACCATACATGCTCATTGGAGAAAACTTGTACATTATGCCACACACAAATGGTGGGTATTTGACTTTCTGCAAACAATAAACCTGGGCCACTTTTCTTTGTTCTCTTCAGTTTTCTGAGTATATCATTCTAATGCTGTAGATCCCTGTGTGTAGCATCATCAACTGTTGGCTTTTTATTCCTCCAACAAGTNCACACAACTGTTTCCTTTAATATATACTAGTGTCTTTTGAAGTCTAGTTCCTAGACAGGACACATGGGACAGAATAAACAATTTGAATAGCATCAGCCTTTAAGAAACTGTCCATTTCAGTCCTCCTCAGCTTCACTCAAACAGCTTGTTTCCTCATTCAGGCATAAAACCCAGGATAAATGATATGCTAAAGATACAAGTTAAAGGGGAGGGGAGGGAGGCTTGATGCCTGTTAGCGTATTACCTGTCCTTTTGCCCTCACTTAAGATTAATTGCAGCTGCTTTCTATACATAATCCTGGGTATTACCTATGTTGTCCAGCTCCCAGAGGTTTGCTGCTCACATTGAATTCTTCGCCATTTCAGAGGGGCTAATGGAAGTGTCCAGAAGCATTCTGTAAGAATTAAATTTGGAGGAAAAAAATAAAGAATGAAAATTTAGGCTGTGTTCCACAGCAAGAGCAGACTCTCGGATGAAAACCTGAGAGCTGGCATCTTGAGGCCCAAGGGGCTGTGACAAGGATCCAAGAGAATGCACAATACCAGTGGGGGGTGGTGGTTGTAGTTTAGACCAAGGAAAGGGG
>LZPO01028342.1:19347-33585 GCA_001675575.1 Neotoma lepida | reverse complement strand
GTCTATAAAATAGTCATGTTTCTATTAATATAAAAGGAGTATAATTTCCAATTCTAAAACTATTTATATTAAATGTTAGAAACAATAATTTAGTGATCTTATTGAGTTCAAGAGATTACTCAAGAGAATGATAAAAAATGTAACTTAGGTTCATATTGCTTAAAACAGGGAAACAAAGAGAAAGAAAATCAGAAGAAATACACTCATTATATGAAGCATATCAGTTATAAAATAGTGAGTTCCAAAATTACTAAGTTCTAGTTGCTAAACTAGGAAACATTGGGCCCTGTGAAGTAAAGTCTAACTTCCTTCCTTTCATTTTCTTTGGTTTTTAAAAGAGGATCTTACTGTGTAGCATTGGTCAGCAGGCATTTACTTTGTAGCCCAAGCTGGCCACAAACTCACAAAAATCCCCTTGCTTCTTCCTCCTGAGTGCTGGGATTTGAGACATGAATATAAATATTGGGCTGTACCTAGTTTAAATATTGTACCTTCATACAAGTTGATCTTATGAGAAACTAGCTTAACCAACACAATGGAGGACTGTATCAACAGAGAAAGCACCATCANGCTAGAATGCTGTATTAATATTGGTGGTCAAGGATACCGAGAATGACTGAAAGGCTAATAGTGTGTCTTTCCATAGTCTCAACTGCCAAAGTGTCTATCAAAGTCGAGTTTGCAAGTATTTTTAAGTCCAGTAGTTGAGGCCAATAACTTATATGGAGTATGNTCAAGTTTGGTGTGACTTTCCTGAGAAGATTGTGGTTCACTTGAAGTTCTCACATATGTAGGTCTGATAAAATGTCATTCTACTGGGGAAGTGGGAAATACACTCCAAATTTTTATCATAACAAAATGTGTGTCATTTATTTAGTATATATATATATATACACTAAATATATATATTACATATATATGTATGTATATATTCTTAAATACATACCTATATTATAAATATATACAACCTACTCAGTCTGTATAATGGTACTTGTATGTATGATTTCAGGGCTGGCCATTTTGTATTGGATAGCCTATTGATGTGCTATTTCCCAGAGAAGATTATTTCTCTCCACTCTCAGTATTCCTTAGTTGCTCGTAATTCTTTATGATTTGGGTGAGGCCTCCTGAGTTTTCCCATGTTCACTTTACCATGCCTATTGTTGTCCTTGTTCAGCTCACAGTTGTGCAGTCATGTTGGAGAGGTTTTATGGATATAGTTTCTGACATTCCTAGGAGACACAATCTCACAGAAACCCCCTGATCCTCTAGCTCTTACAGTCTTTTGCTCCCTCTTCCCTAACGATCCTGAGCCTTTGGAATGAGCATTGTACTGTAGATGTATCCATTGTGACTGCGCTCCACAACTCTATGTTTTGATTAGTTATGTTTTTTGTAACGGTCTATTTCTGTTGCAAAGGAACNTTTCCTTGATGAGGGANAAAGACTATACTTACATGTGGGTATAAATACAAATATTTAGTATGTCAACTCATATCTGCCTTTGAACACAAACTTCAGAATACTGCCTGGANAAAGGACCCATTGTCTACATCAGCATTCTCTCAATTCTTCTTGATGGGCATTAACTCGACTAGCCAAATGCTTACAAAAGTATTTTTAATTTTAATATATATATATACTTACCTGAAGTCATATATTAAACCCTTCATTTATACCATTTTCAAATACACAGCAATATTTTATAATCATTTTTGTGTTAAAGATGCATAGACTTTTTGTTGTTTCTTAAACACTATAGCTTCACCACTGTTTCTGTAACACTATTTCACTGGGTGTTATAAATAAATAAGACAGTATTGAAAGTGTACAGGGGAATATAAACAAATTACATGAAAATATTTCATCCTTTTATGCAAGGAACTTGAACGTTTGTGTAGTTAGGATCCAGGGTGGATCTTGAACCCATAGACACAGATACAGATNTTCATACAGATATAAAGTAAGGACTTTATATTCTTTTGGTGTACATATGTTTTCATTCAATAAGTATTGANATAATATATGCATTTGGTATTAATAAATATTTGAATAATATTACTTAATAATTTGAGATATTTAATGGAAATTTTATATTTAAACTTATTTTTTATTTCTAATATAATATCTATCACTTTTGAAACTAACACTTTCCAAAGACAATAGTTCTAAACAGAAGAAGCATGTTATTGATCAATCCTTAAATCACAATGCTAGTTTTTCAATCTCATCTCAAATTATGAAAGAATTTTTAAATTCACTTGCATTTGCATGGTGAGTAATATATTGAGCTGCATTTTATTCATAGAAATTTTATAGTGACTTATTGATTTTGTAGCAGTTAATTGAAACTAAATAAAATAGTCCAAACAGGTAGATACCCATTTACTTTATGAAAACATGTTAAAAGCTGCAAATGCCTGATGACTCCTGCACTAACTTTCAGACTCCAAGTCCTCACCTGCCCATGGACACCCACAATACACATAGCCCAAATCCTTCAAGTGAACTCTTGATACAGGAGAGAGTGAAGACAGAGATGCCAGTTACACATAAAATATTAGTAAAGTATAATAGATTTCTGTTATTGTAAATGTAAATACAACTTGAAATTTTATAATTTAATCTTATACATAGAGGGATTACCTAGTTGATTCAAGTGACTGCAGCTCATCCTGGGCTACAATTACTGACAAGAAAATCCAGTCAATGAATACTAAATTTTTCTTTTAAAAAACAACCTTAAGTGTTGACTTTCTTTGCTTTCATGAACTTGGCTTTTTTTACGTTCTTTATTTTTAATGTGTGTGTGTGTGTGTGTGTGTAGTGTCTGCTAAGTCCAGAGGAGAACATCTAATCCCCTGGAGCTGGAGTTATAGAGTATTGTGAACCTCTTGATGTGGGTGCTGGGAGCTTAACTCAGTTCCTCCAGAAACTCAGCAAGCACCCTCAATCGCTGAGCTATTTCTCCAGCCCCAGTCTTCGTTAACTTGGATATAATGGATATGTGTATGTGCACACATGCCCCACACACATACAAACACACATAAACAGACACATGCACATACACACATATGCATGCCCAATACATAAAAACACATACATATATACATACACATAAAAATTACACACAAACATACACATATACACATACATACATACATATGCACATACATAAACATATACATATATAATGTACATACACATATATGTATACATACATATATACATATACACATATATGCACACACACATACACACATACACAATACAATTCAAAAATTTAAAACAAATAAATCAAATCTAAAATAAGTTTTCATTTACTCCATNCACAGATATATTAAATGTATCATTGCAGAAAGCATTCTGATTGCCCTATGTGCTATTTTTACAAAATCCACTTGTCCTTAATTTATAAAATTAAAATATTAGTTCCCTGATTATTAAGTGCTTCTACATAAAATAGTAATTTTCAAGTCTGTGGCATTTTGTGCATTTCATTGAGAAATACATTTGTTTATAATTTTGCTACCATATTAAATGTCATATATTCTATATTATTGCTATAATCATCACTAACATTATTCTAATTTACAAATGGCAATGAGATAAAATAATAGCATTTCCAGTTGTTAAAGGTTAAATATTTTACTCCTCACTTGCTCATCTACACAATTTCTTTACAAGAACAATGCAACAATCATCCCTATTAAATATTTAATTCCTGTAAGTTATCTTCAATTGCTGCCATGCTCACTCATGACAATTTCTAATTAATTTTAAATGCCATTTAATAGCTATTGTCCAAAAAATATGGATGAATTCATGACATGCTTTTATTGTACTAAGAGTGGTCTATGTAAACTCTTAAATTAAATTTACACTGCAGTCAAAACTCATTTGATGTTCGCATTTTCTATTTTGTAGACAAGATAGTCTCAAAAGGCAGTGGAGGCTAAAGATGTGTTGGATAACTCTATAAGTACAGTCTCAAGGCTCTTGTCATCTTAGCTGTCTAAATTACTTCAATGAGACTCAAGAGAATTTAAAGGGGAGAAATTACATGACAAACAATTATATTCTAACACTCTATTTATAACAATGCCCTTTCAGATTATTGTTCCTGTAGACTGACACATCACTGTAATCCCAGGGATGAATCAGGGGACTTAGAGTTAGATCATGCACAGCTTGTAGGCAAAGAAAAAAAATATGAACGAAGAGCTGACATTCAGGAAATATAGAGGGACTGAAGTATAAATTCAGCTGGGATGAGCTTAATATATCAATGTCAATAACAACGGTGAACACATCACAAGAATACATGCATATTAATTGAAAATAATTCAGATTAAATCACTGCTGTTTGACATTTTGAGATAGGCACTTTATCTTTTCAAGAAAAAGAACACTATAAAATCTTTAATCTGAAAACACATCTTAATTGCATGTTAGCACCTCCTAATTGCTTCCATATTATATTAAACATTTCGCTAATTACTAGCCTGATCATGGTGTAAATAGCTTGAGGCAAGAGCTCACATTTAGCGGAAGGAGCTAAGACACAGGAGGACCAGAAGCAAGTTCAGNGCTCAGTGGATTCATGTACTTGTGTCTTCTTCAGGGGCCACCAACCTTTAATTCAGATCTCTGGTGAACAGAGAGACAAAGAGACTGTGTTTCATGCAGCTGCCTATCTAATCCTGTACTCGAGAAAGGTGGTCTTAATATTACTGATAAACTTAGACAAGAATCTGACTTTAAGATAAAAATAGGCTCACCAAAGCATAACATTACATGTGATATTTATTTATTTTCATGACCATTATTATTGTGATGCTGATAGTTAAATCCATGGCCTTCCTTATGCTTGGGTAATTATCTACAATGAATTATGTCTCTAGCTCTGCATGGGATTTTAGCATTGATCTGAAGATTTCCTTAGGATAAAGCATAGGTATGGGATTTATGTGGGATCTTTGACCTATACATGTATAAAAAGTTTTGTATCTGTCATTCATCTACCTATTTATCTTTCCATCATTAATTTATATCTATACAAGAGCTTAATATTTCCTAGAGGCGTTGAACAATATAGAATTCCTAAAATGTCTGTGACCATAGGATTAGTGCTTCCTTGAGAACAAATATTAACCAAAATAGGTACTAAAATTTATCATCAAAATATATGCAAATAAAAAATAATATGCCTCAGTGGTAATAATGAAGTGGCCTTTAATTTTATCACATTTTACTAACTTCTTTAGTGTTTTGTGTGGTGGGGTTCTGCATGTACCATGGTGCGCATATAGAGGACAGATTATCATAGTTTGTTCTTTTTTTTTACTATGTGAAAGCTTGAACTAGGGTCGGTCAGGCTCAGGAGCCAGCACTGTTACTTGCTGAGCCATCTTGCCAGCCTTGAAGTGGTGTTTTGCCATAGGATATTTAACAAAGGCTTTCTCCTTCTATTCTTTCTTCTCCTTGTCCTCTTCTTTTTCTTCAAAATAATACCAAGTGTTTTTTCAAGATTTTAGGAAATTAAGTTAAAGTTTCCACAATATTTTTTCAGGGAGAAAATTTAACAAAATGCAATAAAATGTTGAAAATGTTCCAAGCTCTTTAAAATACTTACTCCATTATCAAACCATTTCTTAAGAAATTCACGATAAAATAATATGCTTTTGAAAGTTCTGCATGGTTGTCTTTATACTATATCACTGTTTGGATTTGTTGCAAAAATGGTACAATAGAAAAGTTTACCCATGGTGATAGACTTTTGAGATATTTATCAACAGTTGCCCTGTTCTTTCCAACTCCTGGAAGTTAATCAGGTCCCCTGTGTTCCACATTCATATGTTGAAGCTCTGACTTTTGGGGATCTGGTCTTCAGAGAAGAATTAAAATTAAAGGAGGTGATAATAGTGGGACTTTAATATGATGAGAACCATGAATTTACAAAGGAGGAAGACTGACTAAGCTAGGGTTGCAGGGGCAGGAGTGAGAACTCAATGGCAGAGTCTGTGTTCACCAATGGGAAAGACTCTGAGTTTCATTCCCAGAACCACAGAAAAAGAGGAAGAGATATCAAAAAGAGTATCAAAAAACCTTGTTTGCTCCCTGTTTTCACATGTGTGAAAGGGTATGCTTGTAAGAATAGAGCTGGACATCAATTACAAGCACATCAGAAAAGAGGCCTCACCAGAAGAAGCAAATACCAACTGCAAGTTGATTTTGGACTTTAAGCTTCGAGAGATGTGGAAATACATTTGTATAATTTAAGACAGCCTCTGGTACTTTATTACAGGCTAATGCAATAGTGTGTAGAGGAAATACTGCAGTCACAGAATAAGCCATTTGTTTCAAACCCAAGACAAGTATTTTTGTTACCTTGGCAGAACCTAGCCTACCTTCATTGACATAGAGCTGTTTTTTTCTGTATCTACATATCTATTTCAAAAGATATTTGTTATATAATAAACAAAATACATTTCATAATATGAAAAGGGAAATATTTTTATTATCAGTAAAGAGTTATTACTTATAAAGTAGATTGTTTTCTAACATATAATACTGAAATAAATAACACAATCATCAGAATTTCTTAGCTAATTTAATTATCCCTCGTTTTCACTTCCAAAGTGATCCCTTTCTCTTCCTTTGTCTGTCCTTTTTTGGTAAAAGTGTATATTCTAAACAAGCTTTGTTATGAATTTAATTTTCTATTTCTAAGATTATTTACATAATTGGCTTAAACTTTATGAAGATGCTTTAAATGCTTCTTTGAACTATTTTCCTGATTTTGATTTTGTGTTAGTGTTTATAGATTGGTTTTAAGTATAGAGAGGGCATATCATCTGTAATATCAGAAAAGGGAATATGAAAAGCTATTTAAAACTCTAGAATTAAATTTATCCTCTCTTTGCAACTTATATTTGCATGACCCTTTTTCATGTATTGTACAATTTTATCTGTTTAGTTATAGCTGTGTATTATTTTATTTTCATTTATGTTAAATCACTGGCATTTTTATTTACTTTTATCTGTAATATTGATTTTTTGCAAGAAAATATTATCTAAGATTTTGACATTTTTTTGCCAATTTGTAGGAAGTTTACTGTTTTTACANGTCACTAAGTATTATGTATGTTTCCCTCTGGTTTTAAGATGTTATTTCTATATTTATTATTTATTCAAGTATTTATTTATTGCTTCTTTTACACCACTACCTTTTTAATTTTATTTTTATTATTTATGTATTTTTTTTAGGTATGAGTATTCTGTTTGCATGTATGCCTACATACCAGAAGATGGTATCAGATTCCATTATAGATGGTTGTGAGCCACCATGTGGTTGCTGGGAGTTGCACTTAGAACCTCTGGAAGAGCAGCCAGTGCTCTGAATTGCTGAGCCATCTCTCCAGCCCCCCCCCACCTGTTTTGTATCCATATCTTCCATGATTTTCCTTCCCTTTCTCTTTTTTTATTCTTTTTACAAATTATTAGTCACAGAGATAAAATGTAATACTCTGATGTTTAATGTTTGATAGTNTGTACTTGGTTAAACAATGATTCATAAATATTTTGAATTCTGATTCATAAGCACTAAATTTTTCTTCACATATGTTTAAAGTAAGTATGCAAGCCATATATATATTAAAAGATGTATGTAATTACTGCTGGATGAGAGTTGAATTGGCCTTTCCGCTTTGCTACAATTTACTGAATTTATCCTAGGATATGGAATGTTGGAGAGAGGTCCATTTAATGGAATTATTTCATGTTCTTAGTATTACAAGATGTATAAAATTTTTTGGATATGTTCTCTCAACCATATGCAAATTTAATAAGAATAGCTAACAATCTATTGCGATTAAATCATTACCAATCCACAGAAATAGCTTAATGATTATAGGAATTTATTGAGGGGTTAACTCACAATACAGGAAACTCACAATACAAGAAATAGGGATTGAGGCAAGGTCCAGTGCTGTTCTGCTCTGCCCATCCAGCATCCAAGACCGTGAGGTAACGCAGAGGACCAGCACGGACACATCTTGGGTCTTAAGGGGTCCCGTCTCTGCCACTCCCCAGGGGCAGGTCATAGGCAGATGTGGCAGTTACTTGCTGCCTCACTAGGGGCAGTGTTTCAAGGTCAAAGCTGGAACAGCTACTCATTGCAGCAATCCATGATAGGCATGATGCTTAGTAGTAAAACATGGACTATTAGTCATGTTCCAGTTATATAAATACAAATGCAAACATATTTATGTAATATTTTATCAGAATAAATTATGGTATGTATGTGTACCAAAACAAGTCCCTCTGTGCAGATGAAGTTTCCTCGTAGAACATTGATTGGTTCATTATTCTTATGCAGACATTACTCTTCCTGTCTCCTTCTCCCTCTACTAAAACCTAAAGCTGTTTTCTTGTTCTTTGAGAATTTCATACAATGTATTCTCTCATAGTCACCTCTAATGCCTGCTAATGCCTCCCAGAAGCACTCACACATCCCTACTCTTCCCAACTTCAGTAATCCATCAACTACAATTTGTGTTGGTCATATACTCTTACATGTACATATACTATTGTTCATCCAGAAGTTATCAACTTGTCCATAACTCCTCAGTTGGACATAGGGGTCCACACATCTCTTTCCATTCCATGATAGAATGGTTGACTGGCTTGATCTTGTGTAGACAACCACAGNTTCTGTCAATTAATGAGTGCAGTGTCATTTCCAGATAACACTGTTTCACTTTTGTCTTCCTTGACATCTAGCTCTTATAATCTTTCTATCCACTCTTCCATGAAGATTTCTGAGCCTTGTGAAGGGGTGTGATATAAATCAAATGTTCTATTTGTAACTGAACCCTTAATACTTATTCTCTAAATTTTCACTAGTTGTAAATTAATCACCTTCCATTACAAAAAAATTCCTTTTCTTTTTTTAACATTTTTTTTATTAAAAAGATCTTCCACTCCTTTTACGTACCAACCTCAGATCCCCCTCTCCTCCCTCCTCCCACCCCGCCAACTCCCCCCCTCAACCCACCCCCATTCCCACCTCTTCTAAAACAAGGTGTCTCCTGGTGAGTCCTCAGAGTCTGGCACTCTCAGCCAAGGCAGAACAAGACCCTCCTCCCTGCNCCAAGACTGTGCCAGGTGTCCTACCTCAGGCACTGAGCTCCATAAAGTCAGCCCCTGCACCAGGGACGGATCCCAATCCCACCACCTGGGGGCCCTCAGACACTTCAAGCCAAACAACTGTCTCAAGCCTCCAGAGGGCCCAGTTCAGCACCATGGGGGGTTCCACGGTTTCTGATGAAGTTTGAGAGCTACACTAATCTATGGGTAGAGAGACATGAATTAAAAGGGCCATTGTCTATGGCCATTTAAGAGAATAATAGTAGTAAGTTAGCCTCATAGAGTCTGAGAGATCCACAACTATGGGGTTTTGGACCAAGTCTTAGGGCATTCATTGCTGTGAAGACACACCATGACCACAGCAACTCTCATAAACAAAACATTGAGGTGGATCACTTACTGTTTCAGAGGTTCAGTCCATTATCATCATGATGGGGAGCACGGAGGCATGCAGGCAGATGTGGTGCTGGAGTAGCTGAAAGTTCTACATCTTGCAGGCAACAGAAAGTCAATTCACTGTCACATTGAGGGAAACTTGAGAAAAAGAGACTTCAAAGCCCACCCCCACAGTGACACACTTCCTCCAACAAGGCCAAACTTCCTAATAGTGCCACTTCCTTTGGGGGCCATTTTCTTTCAAACCACCACAGCCCAATCCNTACAAGTTATGTGTTTCCTCTTGTGACGTGGTCCTTAAATTCATTCAGAGAGTGATTTGTCTTCTCAAGGGTCCCGTGTTGCATTTAATTTTGCACATAATGATGATGAGACAATGAAAATATAAGTAACTTGTTAAATATTATTCAAAGTATATAATCACATTTTTATTGAAAATGTATATGAATTTTAAAGAATTAAAAAAACTAAAAATAAAGTTTAAAAAAGAAGTATTCAGATCCAATTGAGGAATTTAGTCACAAATTATTTTATTTGTTCTATAGTTTCTGAATACTGAGATCTGAGCCCATATTTCCCCCATTNTTTATATAATTCATAATGAAGTCTTTTAACTTGTGTAGAAACAGTAACACTCAGAGACNTGGAAGATAAACCTGACAATATGCATAGAAAAAAAGACCTTAGCAATGATCAGAAGTTATAGACATCACACACACACACACACACACACACACACACACACACACACACACACACACACATCTCATGATGTATGCTTTGTTTCAAGATAAAATTTGTGGGCCTATACTAGCAATAGTTTTGCAGACCTTTGTGAGCTATTCCAAGTTTTGACCACCACTTTTTGTGTTCCTAAATGTATATACTTAAGTCAGCATGTCAAACAGCTCTGCTTTGCTTAAAATCTTCAGTGAAACTTTATGAAGTTTTAAAGCATTGTAATTACTGTATTTTTCTACAACTGTAATAATTTCTTTTTCATCATAAGTTGGAATTTAATGTTTCTAAAATACTGCTTTCAATATGTGACTCTTCTTCTTTTAAAAGTTACAAATCCCCCATTATATTCCAGGGAAACAAGATTTTTTTCAAACCTCCTAATTTTGTAGGAAAAAATTAATTTCACTAACAATTATAATTCAATCACTGTACCATATGTCCTCAATTGCAATATATAAGACTTGGGCCTCTTGCAAAGTACAGATTTTTCCAACATATCCAAGAGTCATCAGGGAGTACTTTACTCCAGTACATAACAAGTTCACTCTCATGGTGTGTGGTGGCTCTCTGCTCTGATTAGTGCTCTGATTCCTATCTACTGTTGTGGAATATTTAGTTACACTGTGAAGAAGTGTCTTTGCCAAGGCACTGTCTGATTGGTTTAATAAAGAGTTGAATGGCCAATAGTTAGGCAGGAAGAGGTTGTCAGAACTTCTGGGGACAGAGAGGACACTGGGAAGTAAAAAGGTAGAGTTGCCAGCCAGACTCAGAGGAAACAGGAGGTGCAAGATGGAATAGAGGTAATGCCTTTTGTCAGGATGTAGATTAATATAAATGGGTTAATTTAAGTTATGAACTAGTTGAGACAAGCCTAACCTAAAGACCAAACTTTCATAATTAATAAGAAGTCTCCATGTTGTTATTTGGGAGATGGCTGGCAGGGCAGAGAAAAACTTGTTACAATCTATAACTGTATTTCTAAGGTCATGCATTCTTGATTCTCCTGAGAATCACAAGAAGTCAGATGTTGTTACTATAAACCACACTCTCATTCTCACTTTAACTCTGTTCCTTTATTCTATTATCTCCCAGTTCCACTTGCTTTTCTTTCTGTTTATTCTAAGGTGGTGCCTAACTTTGACAGTGAGGTGTGTTTCTTGAAGACATCAAAAAGATGGATCCTGATTTCTAACCTAATTTGGTAGCCTGTGTTTATTATAGAATTGAGATACTTAATATTCAGCATTGAGATACTTAATATTCAGCATTATCATTGAAAGATGTGTATGAATTCCTATGTTTTCATAATTTTATTAGTTTCATTTTTCCTTCCCTGTCCATCCAATTTTGTGTTATATTTTATGTGTGTACATTTTAACCCATCAAATAAAATTTGTGCTGCTCATATACACCTTGTACATGGCTATCCACCGTAGCACATTTGACCAAGGGCGATAATATCCTTAAAGAAAATTGACTCTCCCTTTTCCAGCAGCTCTCAATTGCCATTAGCTTTTTAGCTAAGGATAGGACCTCATGCCCACCTCTCCACTCCCTGATAGGGTTTTATCTGGCTTGANATTTTTAAAGGACCTTTGCACGTGGTCATAGCTACATTAAGTTCATATGTAAAACTGTCCTACTATATCTGGAAAACACTGCTTCCTTGTAGTTACCCACAGTCTCTTATCCTTGAAATCTTTCCATTCCCTCTTATATAATGTTCTCTAGCCTTGGGAAAAAGGGGTGATAAAGATGTCCCATTTAGAGCTGACAAGTTTTCTGTCTCTTATTTTCTGCACCTTGATCAACATGGGTCTCTGTGTTAATCACCATCGTTTGCAAAAACAAGTTTCTCTGATTAAATTTGAGTGATGCACTTTTTGTGGAATATTAGTTTAACTATGTAAAGATGTGTTGCATTTGTTTACAGAATATTTGTTTAACTATGTTGCAATTGTTTAACCATGTAAAGATGTATTGCATTTGTTTACCTTGCCTGCCTAAGGCACCTGATTGGTCTAATAAAAAACTAAGTGGCCAATAGCTAGGCAAGAGATATAAGCAAGACTTCTGGGCAGAGAGAATGAGTAGTAGGAGGAATCTAGGCTCAGGAGAGAAAAGGAAAGAAAGAAAAAGAGACACCATGGANATGCCAGGGACTGGCCAGCTAGCCAGACAGGAAAGAAGCGGAAAGTAAGACATACAGAATGAAAGAAAGGTAAAGAGTCCCAAGGAAAAATGTAGATGAATAGAAACAGGTTAAATTAAGTTAAAAGAGCTAGTGGGACAAGCCTAAGCTAAGGCTGAACATTCATAATTAATAGTAAGTCCCCATGTCTTTATTTGGGAACTGGTTGGTTGCCCAAAGAAAATTCCAACTACATCCACTTATCTATGGGTATAATGATAAGACACTAGGAGTTTGGCAGAATGGTAATGATCCNTTTTCCCCAGNAGACTATGACCTAGCTCCAGGTTCTTGGCCAAATAATGGTGCAAGGTATTGTTCGCATTTTGTCAAGTAGGATATAAATCCAATAAGAAAATGGTTGTTTATTCCCATGGCAATTGTGCCAATCTTCCACCATTCTATCAGTGGATGTATCTTGCNAAGTCAGTCATNTCTGGAGCTCTCAGATTTCACTGTTAGGTAAACTGATCATTACTCTTTTCCTATGGTAATATGCATAGCACCTTCCAGCACTATGAAAGCTAAACAATAAGGATAAAGCTTCTGGGTGAATAGCAAATGGGCTTGGACTGTGGTCCTGAGAGTAGCAAGAAATATGCTGAGGCTGTGGTTTGAGCTAAGCAGATTGTTTGGAATGGACCTGTCGGGATATTTGAATGGGAAGTTTTTACCAGAGGAGCCAAGTTCCTCACGGATGAGGTGGTAAAAGCCACTTCTAGGGGTTGCATCACTATCATAGGTGGTGGAGACANTGTCCCTTGCTGTGCTAAATGGAATACAGAAGATAAAGCCAGTCAAGTGAGCACTGGGGGTGGTGCCAGTCTACAGCTCCTGGAAGTAAAGTCCTTGNGGTGGACGCTCTCAGCAATGTTTAGTATTTTCCTGCCTTTTGGNTCCTGTGCACAGCCCCTAAGTCAACTTAGTGTGCTTTCTGCATCCTCATTTGTTGTTAGTGCAAGATTCAGCTAGATTCAGTGGCCGAGATGCAGCACCAGAAATCCTTAAACAGTGGCACAGCATCTCAGCTTATCTTTACTGCATCGGAATTTGTCTACATTCTTCAAGATCTCATTTAAATTCCTTAGTGACTGAAACCATTGTGCACTCTAGAGTGTATCTGTTTATATTCTGCCTGTAAAAGAAAGTGAGCTATAAAAGTACTGTTTGAGTAGCCTCTGGTTAGCTTTGTCACTGTTCATGACTCTGCATGGAAATAAGATGGTGCTCCAGCTNTAGGTTTGGAGAAGTTGATCTATTAATAAAAATGTCTACCAGAAAAAATATATGTATATTTTCAATACAAAAAAGAAATAAATGAAAGTGAGATTTAAATGACAAGAAAGAGTCGATTTTGGAAAGATTAATGGAAATGTTGTTCAGAGAGAAATGTTCAGGTGAAGGTGATAAGGCCATCAAAAGGTTAGTGTGCTTGATTATCAGAGAGAAGCAGTTAGCATGCGCTCTTTCTTCATAACATGATAAGCAGGTGGGATCTGCAATCACTTATAAGAATAAGCACTTCCACTGCACATACATATAAAACATCATAGAATGACAATATATGTTGGAATTAGGCTAGAATATGTTCAACAAAATAATATACTTAAAAAAGTNTATTTTCTTTAAAATTCATATTACTAGTTTTCCTCTAAAGGATTTACCCATTGACTTCTATTGTGATTAAAAATGGCATAATTCATTATTTATCACTTAATTCTGCCCATTTCCAAAGAAGATATAAGAAAATTGATGATGCT
>LZPO01028340.1:24349-36722 GCA_001675575.1 Neotoma lepida | reverse complement strand
TACTATCAGTGGTCAAGGCAAGGGCAGTTCTTTGCCAAGAAGAAGACAAACTTCCAAATGGAAATGTCTCAGAAGCCTAACATTCTCTCAGGATTAGATAGGTGCTGCCAGGAGTAATCATGTCTCATGTCAACAGAATTCTAATTTATCAAAACATTTCAATGCCATATTCTAGGTCTATGAAGTGTTTGAAGACTATCTTCCATCTGACATGTTTTGGTAAGTCTGGAGAACCTAACTAACATGATTATAAAAATGACAAGCATGAGTNACTATAACTCAGTAAGTCTTCTCTACTAAAATGATTTAAGGATTAAGGCTTCACATAACAAGATAAACAGTCTATAAGCACATGTACCATAAGGACAATGACCTCAAGATTGTGACAATACACAAAATAGTCTAAACAGAGGTAGGAATGTATATATAGCACAATATGCAAAATAACAATAATCCTAAATATATATCAATATACAAATATCCTAAACAGAGGTAGAACATAGATACAGTTTGACAAATACAATTTTACATTTGTATCAATGTACAAAATATTTCAAACAAAAGTAGAAATATATGTACATTACAACAAATATAGTTCTGTATTTGTATCAATATACAAATTATCTTAAATAGGAATGTAAATATAGCTTGCATTTGTATCAATATACAAGAATCAATATCAGTGCAAATTATCTAAGGCTGATATTTTACTGAATTCATTTACTAGTTAGTATAATAATCTACCTTAATATTCTATACCTATCCATTCCCCCTTTTAAGACTTACTGAGTTATGGTCACTCATGCTTGTCATTTCTATAGTTATGTTAGTTAGGTTCTTCAGACCTACCAAAATATATGTCAGATGGATAGGTAGTCTTCAAATACTTCATAGACCTAGAGAATATGACATTGAAATGTTTTAATAAATTACAATTCTGTTGACATGAGACATGATTGCTCCTGGCAGCACCTATCTAATCCTGAGAGAATGTTAGGCTTCTGAGACATTTCCATTTGGAATTTTGGCTTCTTCTTGGCACAATAAAATGGCTTAATGGACAAAGAACTACTCTTGCCTCGACCACTGATAATATGAATACTGTCCTTTTGGTACAAGCAGGACATAAGGAAAAGCAACTATTGAACTCTGCCAAGACAAGGTAAGATAGTCTTTCAAAAAACCTGCTTCTGAAAATGGTCTGACAGGTACTCTAGGCCTGTAGCCAATTTGTATGCACCAATGATGCTGAGAAATTCTAGGTGATTGTCCAGGCTGCTAGCTATCTCTGTTTACTCTGGCAAGACTCTGGAAAGTTGCTTTTGTCCTTCTCCCATTTCTCAAGTGTTATTATATCCTTCTCAGGTCTTTGATGGAGTTGAAGACTAGATAGTTACAGCCAGATAAAGAGGAAATTATCAAGGTAACTCNACATAGTTAATAGAAGGTTTATTTAGGGGTAAGTTACAGCCAGTAAAAAGGATGATTACAGGATCCAGGAGAGGTGAGGTGTAGTCCAGCAGTGTTTTCTGGAGAACTCTGCTTGGTGTACCATTCAGCATCTAGGATCACCAGGAACCCAGAGAGCTGGCACAGACTGATCTCTGGTTTTAAAGGCTCTCTTCTTGGCCTGCCCCAGGGGGAGGTCCTAGGTAGGCATGGCACTTCCTCTTTAGGGGAAGTGCTTCCAGATCAAAGCTGGAACAGCACCCTCTACATTGTTATAAAATATTATATTTTAATAACAGTTTTAAAATACAAATTCTTAGTCATATAATGCTAGTTTTTGCTTTTATTAAAAAATTCCAGTATTACCTGCAAAGAACTTGGAAATACCACACAAATTTTCAAAACTTCTTCAAGTTTGCAACTGATATAATTGTTATATATAATGACTGCAATAAAATTGTTCTCTTGAAATAGTCTGAAGGAATATTCTTTTTTATGACCTTAGTAAATCTTCCAATACAAAAATACACTGTCATAAAATATAATTTAATGAAAGGGTCTGTTATTTTCATAACATTCCCATTTCTGGAACTGGACTGCTCAAGTGACCGGACATGGAGTTACATATCTAAGAAGTTTTTCTTCCTTTCATGCTAGAAATAAACTCCCTGTACCTCAGTTTCCCTCATTATGGATAGAATTAGTAAGTGCACTACCCTAGTTTGGTAAACACTAAGAGGAAGTAGTGGCAGGTAAAAAAGATAATGAGGGTTTTAGAAAATGCCTTTTTTGCTTTTTCTATGCTATTACCACCAGATATTAAAGGTATCATTAGTTATGAATTGTAATAAACAAGAGGACACAAGGGGGAATTGTTCATTTTGTTACATTACAATACCTCTGATTACCTTTCCCATGACTTCCTTTCTTCATCTGTCCAGGCTCTTATAACAAAATATTGAAAGCCAGGTGGTTTATAAACAGTAGACATTTATTTCTCACATTTTAGAAGGTGGAAAATCCATGTCAGGAAACTTGCATTGTTGGTGCTGGGGCAAGGCCCATTTTGCTTTATCAATGGTCTCCTATTCCTGTACACTCACACAGTAGAGGAGGTGCATAAGGTCTTTGTTGTTCTGACCAGAATACACTATTTGAACAGCCTCCAAGATCATGACCTAGTTGCCTCTGAATTACTTGTTTTCCAGCATTGTCATTCAGAGCATGTAGATCTCAACTTATGAGTTATTGGGGAATGCAGAATTAAGTATATAACAGTCATTCACTGAAAAGCTGTTGGGGGAAGGCTTGAATGAAAGAAAACCACAGATGGAATGGTGAGTTATTCTCTTTCTTATCCATGTCCTGAAGTCCTTGTACCTGTAAAACAAATCTTAAAAAGGTCTTACTAATTGAAAACACCAGGCCAGGTATTGGGGTGAATGCTGGAAGATCAGAGAGACAGAACAAGCCACAGCCAACCTCACCTTGTCAACTCCTCAGCTGGTCTTATTTCCTCAGACTGCAAGCTTCTGAGTCCTCACCCGAATGGATCTCAGCTGAACTGCTGCTCAAAGCCTGAAAGCTTAAGAGGCCTCTAGTTTCTGGTTCTCATGCCTTATATACCTTTCTGCTTCCTGCCATTGCTTCCTAGGATTAAAGGCATGTGTCTTTCCCAAGCAAGACATAGATCTCAAGTCCTGGGATTAAAGGTGTGTATCACCAAGCCTGGCTCTGTTTCTAGTGTGGCCTTGAACTCACAGAGATCTATCTGGATGGATCTCTGCCTCCAGAATGCTAGGCTTAAAGATGTGTGTGCCACCATTTTCTGGCCTCTATATCTATCTAGTGGCTGTACTGTTCTCTGACCCCAGATAAGTTTTATTAGGATATACAATATTTTGGGGACACAATATAATCACCATGTGTACCCATCCTTTCTGGCTTGTTTCTTATACCACCTATCCCTTATGTCATGAGAATCATCACAAAATTCTCACCTGCTCCATCTTGAGCCATTGCTTCCTAACCTTACCTCACCAAAGCCAGATTTCTGTTAAAACAGAAACAATGCTGAAGTAAAAGTACCACAGTTGATAGAAGCTTAGAGCATTCCTTACTCGCATGTTAGAGCCATGTCAGAAAAAAAATGATTTTTTTGCCATCAAAAGCCACTTTACACTATGTTTTATATTCCACAGGGAGATTGTTGTACATGACCTCATTTGCCTCTGATCCTCTCTGTTACAATATCATGTTTCCTGTCTGGGTTTTACTTAAAATAACTACCACAAGCTAACTTGGGAAATGACTACTACATATGGCACAGTACTCTGAGTGGGAAAATATCATTCCAGGAAAAAAAAAACATTTAAAATTATTTTGCAGTTAGTATAGTATACTTTTGGTGCTTTGTAGATATTTCCTGCTGGGGAGTCTGAGAAGTTGCTCCTGATACCTTTGATCTTGTACTTACTCTACCCTAGTGGAATTTGGAGGAAGACTAATTTGATCATGCTCAACTGTCTATCCACAATCCTTTTTCTTTCGTTCATTGTGGGTGGACATGTGGCAAAGGAGGTATTTTTCCATGTACTAAGCTGTAGGTTGCCACATCATCCCCTCATCTGAATGAACACACATATATTTCAAGTCACTCCCTATTTTACAGGTTACTATTATTTTCCTAAGTGAGTAACTCATTTCTCCTTTTGTATAAAGTCCAAGCTCAGGAAGGATAGAAACACTGAGTTATTCAAACACATTCCAAATTGATAAAGAATTAAAGCCCTAAGACACAAAACTAAAATGACAATTTGAGGCAGATGTACAGTGGAGAGGGTTAGTTTTTTGGGGGGAGGTTTGACAATGACACAAGATTTTGAGCTTTGTGCTCTAGGGCATTTGACCTCAGTGTGTACAGCAGCTTATATTGGGACTATCGGATACTTGCAGGGATGCTCTTGGCTTTTAGCTTCTGTACACTGGGCATGAGGCTTTTGCATACAGACTGTCTTGGCAGATGGCAGGTACAAGGCAGGATTAGCAAGAGGGAAGACATGGGCTGCATGGCTTTCAGCAAAAAGCAAGAAAAGCCTTGGCCAGATTTGGAGGACTTTAGAATGCCGGCTACCACGTCTTGATCTTTTGCTACACTTAGAGTGTATGTGCTGGCAGCAAGGGCCTTAGCAGATGCCTTGGCAGATCGTGGCATATCACAGAGGCCTTAGGAAGCAGGCACAGCTGAGGCAAACATAGAATTATTGAGAAAAGAGTGTCTTCACAGGGCATTTAGGCACAGGATGCCTGAACAATCTTTGCTAGTGCGAAACGGAAGTTATGTTATGCGTCGATAGCAGTANCAGGGAAGGTCTAGTTGTAAATCCTGAGTTGTGGACGTTAGAATGCAATAATGGGCAGACTTCTGATTTCAGAAGTCTTCTTAAAATACTCAGATGATAAAATAAAAGTAACACTGATAAAATAAAAAGAGAAAAAAATTCTAAGGAGCCTATTAGCATAGAAAATACAATAACAATGAAATATTGCTAAATGGTGTAATATTAATTCTGAATTGAATGTGCTCTGTTGGATGCTACCTATTATTAGTCTACTCTGGAGCTTGGCTTAGAAACATCATATGAAGATTCCATTGCCAAGGATTTCTGTATAGCCCACACGAAGTTAGAAGGGTAAAAATGAGGAAAGGATTCTTAATATCTAGTATACTGTATAGTTTTGGAATGAAAGAATGAGTGGTCCCTGAACTCAATATTAAAATGTCAAAAGATCAGTGTTTAGTAGAGAAATTCACATGGTTATCTATCAGTTGAGATAAGTAAGTTTTAGTGCAGATTTTGGAGCCAGGATAGAAAATGTATCTTCCATTCCAGGGAAATTCAGTATTGACTACACTCTCTTATTTGCTGGTTTTAACAGTAATTCTTTACTCTGGTCCTTTCAGCATCAAATTCAAGTTGAGAGGACAAAGGAATAAACTTTTCCAGATCTGTTAGACATCTTCTAACTAACATCTTCCCAATCCTAGGATGATAGTTTTGACATTATTTTCTTCTCTGTTTTCATGTTGTAAGTGAAATGCTCACAAGAAGACATTTTGTCTGGTTGAAAGCTGTGTGTTCAGTGCCACATGTCTAATGTAAGCCGACAGTACTTTTCCCCACCGGAATTCATTTTCCTCTTTGGAAGGGTTAACTCTTGAAGAATGTGTGTGTGTGTGTGTGTGTGTGTGTGTGTGTGTGTGTGTGAGATGCTGTAGATATATCTATGCAAAACTAGGACTCTTAGAAATTCCATTTACTAAAAAATGTTTATTTGCAAAGCTTATATTTTTGTCTGGAATGTCTTACCATTTGTAATCTATCAATTTTTTTCAGAATACAGGTAGTGATTAAAATTATTATTTATTGGAATCATAAATATAATTTTAGCTTTTACAATGCAAACCATTGTTAAATTTAGATTGCTGAAAATCAACTACAATTCACAGTTTCACCAATATGTAAAGCTAGCAGAAAAGGCAACTTTAGCTACAGGCTGTTTCTTCCAAAACACATGGTAGCTGAAAGCAAAATTCACTATCATTTAAATCACTCTATCTCAGGATATAGAGAATGATGTGATCAGTCTCCAGCAGAAATGTGTGGACATGGGAAAAATATTTAGTACATTTTAATATATAAACCAATAGGTAAGGTTTTAGACACAGTTTTACTACTTTCATTCGTGTTCAGAAGAACATAGCCAACTATCTTCATATAATATTTTTTAGAACTATACAATCAGAGTTTTAGAATTGAATATGTTAAACATAAGCATTTTTTTATAATTATTTAGAAATGATGTTCTAGAAGGTCCCCAGGAACAAGAACATTTTTGTGTTCTTTTCTTTTCAAGTGATGCAAAGTTGATGTGTTAGGAATAAAATCCCTCTAGGGTATTTGGAATGCAGACCAATAATGAAAGCATGGAACCTAGTTTATGAGTTGGAAGGATAATATGAACTATAGAAATAATAGGAGGACAAGTGGGAAAATGAAAAATATAGAAGCCTTGTGTGCCTAAGGAAAAGCATTGACATTTTCAAATGATATTTGATAATGCCATTTCTGTAAATATGTTTTAAGTACAGAAACCTTTTGCATGAAAGACCTGTGGAAATTTTTTCTTAAGAAATCTTGAGAGACATCTGAGAAATCTTCAAAAATAGTGCTGGTTCTCAATTTATGGATGGATATGCAGACGTTTTAATATATGCTGAGGCAAAATGTCTTGGTGTTGCAGAAACTTTTCTTATGTAGTTATCTTCATCATCATCATCTTCATCATCAGTCATCATTAACTTCCATTCCAGTAGGACTTTTAAATTGTGAAATTTGAGTGCATGGGACAAAGTTTATTTTGCAGTAACAGTAACCTTATATCTCTCTTACCTTGTACATAGTGAAAAGAAAACAAGAAATAAAAATGCTCAAAGTTTATAGCAAATGTTTCTCTGTTTATTGACTTTACAAGTTGTGAAAATTACTTAAGTGTTCTTAGTTGAGATATTTTTTTATAAATATATATAATCAATAATATAGGATATTATAGATAAATTTTAAATGACTGAGGATTACATAGGTGATATAAAAATATATTATGTAATAAGGTCTCATAATAAATTATTTTTCTTCACCTTCTTTGTAATTATTTATGGAAAATGAGTATCTAATTTACTGTCAACCAGTAGAGATATTCATGGTATTATTCTTGTACTGCTACTCAGTGATAATGGAAACTCAGATATAAGTGAAACATTTTAGATTAAATGATTTTAGAAATATTCTAAATTGTTTACTTAACTTACATATCATCTTTCCAATTCCAGGTGGACTTACTATGATAGAGATTTTTTTTGTCTCTTTTTAGTTGAAGTATTATTTCATTCCATGAAGATAGCTGAGTGTGTATGTATGTTTGTATGTATGTATGTAAGTATCCATTCCACTCAACATCACAGGAAAAGAAACAAAACAGAAAACAAATGCAAGCATGACTTTAGAACTTCCTGCATCACAAACTCTTTTTCCACAGATGGTCTCAGATGATCAAAATTTAAGCCTTTGGTTCAGCAAAAAGCTAACTAGACATTCATACACAAAATATACTCAGTTCAACATCAAAGTCATATATATTTGTCTCAAACANGAACCCATTTGTAGTTATTTCATCTCTCATATTTCTATTTCCACATTGCTCAAATTCTTCCTTGAGTTGCTAGAGTCATGATGGTTATTATACAGTCAACTATGAAACTTAGTAAGTATAAAATATCATTTAGTACTTACTAAGTACTAAAAAAGAAAAAAAATATCATTTTTGTCTTCCTGAGTTGAGGAATGTGTCTGTAAGCAATTTGAAACATGTGAAGTGTTTTGTAAATAACCCNCTATCGAAATTCTAAACAAAATACTTAACTCTTTTCAGAAGTAATAAGTACTGGTGCTCACNCCTGCAGCTCAGATGACTGCCTTTTTACACATGCCTAACAGGTATTTAGGTAAAGATATCAGGAGCAAATCCACTGTAATGTTGNCTGTTCTCTGTTCTTAGAAGTACTTGAGATTTCCCTGACAAATTGGAAAAGTTATAATAAAAACATGAAAGAAATTTAAGGGGGGAAATTGTCAGGTGACACACAAGGGGTAATGTATATGTGTGTATGCAATAATCCAGGATATGATTCTGCAAGCTCTAGAAATCATGTCTGGACTATAGGATGAAAGAGCTGGAAATTGGTGTTTAATTGTTAACTAATTTTCAAGAGCCGATTGACAATGAGATGCATAAGATTATTATACAAAACAGAGAAAATTCTTTGGTTTTATGAACACCTGAGGATAATCCTTTTCAAAAATGTGCCAATAGCAATAACTTTATTACTACAGTATGATTATTTTTTCTCCAGCTATTTAATGACACCCCATTGTGTTGTGTGAAGTGTTAAAGACTATTATCCACCACTTTATTCTAAGGGTTATGAGTAATGANTTGACATTATTGTCAAGATAAATGTCCTTTGCATCACATCTATTATTTTATTGTATTTGGTAGCCAACATCTGATTCATTTTGTCCTTCTAGAATCTTCTTTTTAAAAATATTATTCATATCCCATCTAGTAGGAAAATTTAATTAAAATATATACCTTCAGTGTCATTCAAGGACTATTGATAAAGCTGTGAAGACAGGTCTTTATTCAGAATTTTCAATGTAAGTAGAGAGGAAGAAGCTTTAAGTTTCTTGCCCTCACATCCCTTCTTACAAGGAGATCTACTTATGGGGAGAACAGAGCTAGAATTTACTTGATCTAAGTGGATTTTTTTCCCTCCTGACTTGCATCTCTAAGCATTGACATTAAACGAGGCAATAACATTTNAATATTTTTGTTTAAGCTAATTTGATTTTTATTTATGTCAACTGCAACCAAAATGTTGATAACTGATCAACTTTGGGTATATCATTAGGCCATAGTCAGGCCTACTTCTTAAATTATGAATTACTGACCCTTTTGTGATCATGTAACAAACCAAAGATGATGAAGATTTGGTAAAAAGTCAAAGTTTCTATACATGTAATAATAAAACGTTAATTCAAAATCAATTTGTAATGAATCCAAGGCATTTCTGGCAGTGCTCACCTTTGCTGCAGCATTTGACTTCCCTGNGCCTTTGTTCTGAACACACATCATACACACTTAATAATGCACCTGCCTTCACATCATGCAATGTTAACACACAGGGCCAAAACACTGTGGCTAGGATTCAACACTATGAAGCAATGTATTTCACTNCACTTACAAAGTTTCCTACTTGTATGAAAACATGATATATTATGGAAAATATTTTATTCCTCAGTCTACAACTATGAAATGAACATATGTTTTTATTGTGTCGTATTAGAATGTTTGATTTTAAAAACTACTGTTTTAGCTGGGTGGTGGTGGTGCACGCTTTTAATCTCAGCACTCAGGAGGATCTCTGTGAGTTCAAGGTGAGGCTGGTCTAAAAAGCCAGTTCCAGGACAGGATCCAAAGCTACACAGAGAAACCCCATCTTGAAAAAACAAAAGAAAACAAACAAACAACAAAATACCCAGAAAGCAACAACAACAACAACAAACTGTTTTAGTTGCTGAGTTTTCAAGTGAATTTTGGCTTGTAATAGGACAGAATTTGTAACATTTTCTGAAATGGTCCTCACCATACATCTGACATTTTGTTATATGTGTTTATGTAAAGCTGTATTCTCATTATTGGTGATCATGAAACCAAAAAAGTCATCCAACTTGAAGACATGTTCAATATATTTTATGTCTTGCAATATCAAATGCTCAACCAAAATTTAATTCTTTATGCAAAAAACAAACAAGCACACCCCTATCAGAAGTTTGCTGATTTATTTTCATCTTTAACAAATGATAAAATTTTATATATATCAAGGAACAGGTTTAAGATATGTTTACTTATGCCTTGCTGTGAATAAATGACTGACTTGAATTCCAACGTATATGCTTATCTACCTAGAGTTAGAGAAAATTTTTTTTGAAATAAAAAGAACACAAGACATAAAATTTATGATGTTATGAACAGAAGAAGGACTAGAACAGTTTAAAGGCAGTGGATGACTACAACAGAACTGTGTTTTCAGGATATAGTAGGATTTTTGTATTATGAACCCACATCGATCTTAATAGAATCCCAACATGGAGAGGGGATGTGGTCATGAAGTCCCATTGCTAGCTGAGAAGCTATTTTCAATTGACAGTTGCTGGAAAGAGAATCTTTTCTCTTTAACAGTGTGTGTGACTCCTATGAAGTCAACCATGTTCTGGGGGGTGGCCATATATGCAAAAGTATATGAAGTGGACGAATCAAACTTGGCTTTGTTTTTAATTGAAAAATTGAAATCAAAATATAATTACATCCTTTTCTTCTTCCCTTTATTACCTTCAATGCTTCGTATCTACCCCTCTTTCTCTCTTTCAAATTTGTGGCCTCATTTTCTTTAATTGTATACACTGTACACACACACATACACACACACACACACACACACATATTCCTAAATACATAAATACAACCTACTCAGTTGTTGCTTGTATATATATGATTTCAGGACTGACCACTTGTTATTGAATAATCAGTTTGGAGACTCTACCATGGGAAAGACTATTTTCCCCACTCTCAGCATTCCTTAATTGCCTATAGTTCTTTGTTTAGGGTTGAGGCCCCATGAGACTTAAGACTTGCTCAACAAGAAGGAAATAATGCCTGGTATTGGAATCCTAGCCAACTACCTTGGCTATCTTAATTACAATTTCTACTGCTGTGATAAAACACCATGACCAAATGCTTTTGTGGAGGAAATGGTTTAATGCAGCTTACAACTACTGAGGGAAGCAAGAGTGGGAACTAAAACAGGTCAAAAACTGGAGGCAAGAGTTGAAGCAGAGGCCATGGAGCAGTGCTGTTTACTGGCTTGCTCTTTGTGGCTTGCTCATCCAAAATTCTCATTCTATCCAAGACCACCTGCCCAGGGACAGAGCCACTCATCATGGGATGAGCCCTCTGACATTAATCCTCAATCAAGGAAATGCCCTACAGATTTGCCTACAGGCCTATCCTGTGGAGGGATTTCCTTAATTAAGTTTTATTAATTAAGGGTCTTTCTTTCTAAATGACCCTAGCTTGGGTCATGTTGAGATACAGCTAGCCAGAATACAGGACTGGTGAAATCAGGGATTTTGGAGAAGAATCAACAATCACCACTTTACTAAATCAGCATAATTCTCTATTACATTCTAAATACTTATCCTTTACCCGCAGATAAGTTTAAGCCTCACCCCTTACCATGGGTGGTGAAGGTTTTTGTTGTTTTGTTTTATTTTTTAAACAATGTTGGGTGGGTAGGGAAAGGGATGAATCTGGAGGAGTTATGGGGGNGGAGTGAATTTGATCAAATAAATTGCAATAACTTCTCATAGGGGAGAAAAGCCTGGGAACCAGCAATGCTTGGGAATAGGGAGGCTCCAGTGTAAGTCCAAGACGGAGTGTCTGGAGTTCCAGGAACCAGAGGCAAGCTCTGAGAGCTAGAGTCTGATGGCACAGTTTGGTAAGCATGGGAGGCTTTGTCCTTCCAACCTGTTCTTGTTCTGTTCAAGCCCACAGCATAAAGGGGGATACCTATCTGCACTGATGAGATGAAGCTGTCCACTGAGTCTATTTCAAAAGTATTTTGAATTATTTCAAAATGTGATCTNGTTCAGAAATTCCCTTTCTGACAGAGTAGAAGGAATGATTTACCAGAGCTGTGGGAATCACTTGGCCAGGAAAATGGACAAATACAAGGAAACGTTAGAAATGGAACTATACTATTGTTTTTGAAGGATTATTAACCTATAATTGAAACTCTTGCAACACCTTAGCTTCTATATGCAATCTAATTTCTTACAGTATATGTATCGACTTCGGGGATATATGTTAATATTGTCACAGTCAAAGGGGATATGGTGTAGTCTACCAAGTAGGAATCATTACAACAAGAAATCTATATGCCATTTTCCATATGTACCACTGAAAAAGTTTAATTTGTAAAAATAATACATTTAAAGTAATAAAGAATAATGTATAATAATACTTACAATAATGTAACTGATATTTATTTAAAGATGTAAATAGTTTATTTCTAGTATTTTCTAATTAATAGTTTTGAGCTATAGTTGATTTTGGGACACAAAGCTATGGAATGTAGANGAGAAGATCATTGAGCGGGGCAGTGGTGGTGCATGCCTTTAATTCCAGCACTCAAAATGGCAGAGCCAGGCAGATCTCTGTGAGTTTAAGGCCAGCCTGGTCTACAGAG
>LZPO01028336.1:13740-24752 GCA_001675575.1 Neotoma lepida | reverse complement strand
ATTCCAGGGTCTGTGACTGACTCCTTTTTGTTTATGTATTTGTGTATATCAAAATCAGGCTTCAAGTGCATGGACTTCAAGTGGCCACTGGTGGGAATAAACTTTGATAAACAGATGAAGTGAGTACATAGTTTCCCTGTGTTCTGCCCACATCTATGGAATGTTTTTATGATCAAAATTATGCACAGTGACTGTTATTTGTTTCCCTCCTAGGGATAGCCTTTCTGTATTCTATTAAGATCTTGGTTAAAAAAATAAATAAAACAATAGAACAAAATGTTAGCTGTGTGCTCTTGAATAGCTTAACTTCTAAAATCCTTCATTTTTCTAATCCTCAAAATTTTATAATTAAGGTGAATCACCCTTTAGAGTTTTGGGGGATNAAATAGGGTAACATTTGTGATGTCTGGAACAGCTTTGTCATTTAAACTGTCATTAAGTGCTAACTATAGTAAATACAAATATAACACTGATTCCCTTAAAATTCTCTGAAATTGTTAAGTTAAGCAGCATTATGCTCAATTTACACATGAAGAAAATGAGCTCTAAAAATTGAGATGAAGGCATGGTGCTCCTGACTCCCTCAGTTAGGGGTCTGGCAAATGCTCTTCCTTGAAAGCAATGTCATAGTTTGAGGACTGTCTCAAACTACCAACCATTATTGAGGGTTCTGAGATTCTGCAAAAGAATAAAATAAAATGATTGTAGTGGGTCTTGTTGTTGTTGTGGATAGTGAAGATGATGATGATGATGATTTGTAAATCAAGATAGAGAAGCAATTCCAGCACAGGGGAAGCTGAGGCAGGGTGATCACATGATCAAAGCCACATGGTTTGAGAAATAAGAACCAGTCTCCAACAAAACAACTGAAGACACAAAACAGTAGGAGTGAGTTTGTACCATCTTTGGAATTGGCCTTACTTNGAGCCTTGTAGTATTTAGGAATATATTTTCCACCTTAATTTCTGAGCTATAATATGGGGGTTTATAGAATTCTTGTCTGAATTATTTTTCTGTCTTTTACCTTCTTGATTATAAACCATCAGAGAAAAATCTCCCACTGGTTTATAGTGCTACGCAAGCATTAATTCCCTTCTCTTGAACAGGCTTTAAGTCCAATTGGATAGCTGTTAGTTACCCCTAATATAAAAATGCAGCTGGGTGGTAGTGGGGCAAGCTTTTAATCCCAGCACTTGGGAGGCATGAGGCANAGGCAGGCAGATTTCTGNGAGTTCGAGGCCAGTCTGGTCTATAGGGCAAAGCCCAGGACAGCCAGGGTCACACAGAGAAATCTTGTCTCAAAAAGCCAAAAACAAAACAAAGCAAAACAAAACAATGTGCTGTTATTGCACCACCATGACTACCTTGCCAATCCAGTCTTTGTTGTTGTGGTTCGTAGGCTTTACAGTTGGGAGGGAACACAGATTGGCTTTTCTTCTCCCTTGGCAGCTCCCACAATATATTCAGATTCTCTGAGAGCCGCTCCCCTGGGAGGAAGCATCCAGGTCAGTTCCAGCCTGATTACTCTGAAGCACGTGGTGTTTTCAGAAATGGAATCTTACATTCAAGTTCTGAAGAGCCTACAAGATTCAGGGAGTTTCTCGGACTCCTCTTGCCAACTGCTTTAAGGGAAGGTTTTCATGGTTGCCATCAGGGATTTTGTTAGCTAGTCTACAGCTCTTAGGGTTTTGCTCTATTTTATTAATGGGTGTTGTTTCTTTTCCTTGTAATTAACTCAAGGTAATAAAAAAATTGTCCCCCATTTTCTAAAAAGAAAAGAAAAAAAATATTTCTATCATTTTCTAAATGTCTTGTATTTAGTTATATATTTGCATATTCACATTTGAAGTTTATATTTGTGTATAATGTGAGTAAACAGAATTTTCTATTTTTCTCCATAAGGATATTCAACTGCTTGACTGCTTGATTCCATTTACCCAGATGGCTGCGCTTTCTTCACTAAATTACCTCTTTACCTATGCCAAAAGTCCATGTGTAAGAATATAAAAACATCAATTCTAAAATATGTTCAATAATGCTCTTTTAGGTTTCTACATCTCCCCATTTAGACCCCTAGAAAACATTATGGAGTCCTTTCTTGTTCTGCTGAGGAATAGTCAGTAGTGCTTTCAAACTTTGTTTATAACTGGCTGCTTTTAATGTCTTGGTTACATTTTCCATTATTTTTTCAGAGANAGTCAATTTAAAAACATATTGATATGACATAGAAGTTTGCAGCCGTGATAGTGAAGGCTAGAAATTTACATGGTTCAANCAAGTGGTNAATTTCAGGGAGGCTTTTGACATTTCCATGTGATGCTAGTCTAAAAATGATAATTTTATACTTTTTCTTTCTTCTTGCTGGCCTTGTATTTTTCTAGCTTATTCTGTCACAGAAGACACAGTTATTGGATGGTCATTTTCTCCGGGATGAGTCCCTGTAACATGCAATGTTCAATTTTTTTTCTTTTGAATTTGATATAGCTATCAACATTGGAAGTCTTTAATTTTTCAAACAGTAAATTCACTTAGAGCAGTGTAAACAGTGATGATAAATGATGTTGAATGTTCAGACCAAGAGGTGAGTAAGTATGGACTTGGCATCCACAAGAGTAGAAATGTAAGCAGGTACACTCACATGCAGTTACTACACTGGAGCGAAGTAATCCTTCTACAAGATATTAAAGGTACCATGCCTTTAACCCAAAGTGACCATGAGAAGAATTCATGGATAAAATTCTCTATTGCTCTAGTCACATATTTTTTTTTAAGTTTGGTTATGACATACAATGTGTCTATTTAGTTTTTAAATAGAAATATTCTGGATAGTTAGATATGATAATTCCATATCTACCATAATAGTAAATTAAATCTATTAAATATTTTTCAGATGTCTCTGATGACTAAAATACTCTCATTTTCTTTCCTCACAATTCCAGTTAATTTCTCCTCCAAAATCTGTAGTTGAACATTTAGAGATTTTTACAGATGTAAACTTCCCTCTAAGATATATATTTTTCTTTATTGATATATAAAAGACTTTTGTGTTTTAGCTTTGGCAGCATTATGAATTTTTCCTTTATGATGGTCAACTTAAATGGGTTCAACACCTCATTAATTTGATAAATCACCACACCAAATGATTATTTTAAAGTGGATTATAGGCATTGACTGGTACAGTGATGTTAAAGAAACAANAGGATGTTACAAACAAGAAAGCTTTCNTATTATTATATTTAATAAAGTTATATCTAATAGTTGATTTGGAGAATATTAAATAATGAAAATATCCACATGATAGATTGACAACATAAATATCTTTAGCTCTTATTACATCCAGACTCGAACAAAGAGGTGTGATGATATTCCTTTTTTAAACACAAGCATGATGAATAGTGAACGTTTGTGGAGAACAATGGAAGATGCTTACTTGTCTTTGAAATAAACTTACCTCAAGTTGAAATATTACTACATATTTTCTCATTAATTTCAATAATATCTAAGTATAAGTAGCTTTCATGGAATAGATAAATAGCTCAGAGAAAACACTAAGTATTTGAGGCACCACTTTAACATCTATTAATATACCACGATTACAGTATTGTTATTATTTACTGTTTCTAAATTGCTAGTGATTATTATCTCATATTTTTAATTAAGAAAATGTATGCTCAAATATCTTTTAGCTTATTGTCCCTGAATACATAAAATAGGAAAAATGACAACGAATAAAGGATTTCTGTTTTGTGTTATTCNTTTTCTTAGGCTTGATTTTTCTTAATTTTCAGTGTATTTTTCTTCTCAAAGATACATAGTAAACCCTATATGACCAGCCTAATTACATGTATGGCATTTATTCATTTTATCTATCTTTAATATCGGATCAGAAATGATAAATTTTAGAATAATTAGCATTCAATTTTTCAATTTTTCTTAGATTGTTTACTTCACTACAGAATTAAATACAACATCAACTCCATTTTCAAGGGAATCTACACAAAGCAATGTTAACCTTATGTTGACACTCAATAAATTAGAAACATAAATTCTAAAGATACTCCTGTCAGGGGCTGCCAAGATGGCTCAGTGGTTAAGAGCACTTGCTTCTCTTCCAGAGGACCTGAGTTCAGCTCCCAAAACCTATTTCAGGTGGCTCACAACTTCCTATAACTCCAATACATCAAGGAATATGTTATCTGTCCTCTGAATGTAACACACGAATGGGCACATATTCATGCATGCACACACATAAACATTTTTTAAAAATAAAAGTAAATCATTAGAATAGTTTTCTGTCAGTGGCTTTGGAGTTTTTTATGAAAAACATGTCTAAATATGCACATAAACATATACACATGTAAGCCCATATATCTTTTACTAAAAATACAAAGTCTAAATTCTTCATTTCTTGGAATACATCAAGAAACTACCTGTAGGATACTCTCAACTACTAATTATATATTGAAGGTTGTACAGATTGACCCAATGAAAGTACATACATATAAAGCAGCGATCATGAGGAAATTAGCACAAAAGCACAGTGATTTGGAGACCAGAATTAAAGTCTCAGTACAACAATATGGCTGTGTCCTCTCAAATATTTCATTTACTTTGTTTCTAGACTATGATCAACTGGTTGACCCCCAAGTCAAGNCCCTGGCACTGAGAACAAATGTTAAGGATAATGAGATGAGGTGGATCAAGAGAAAGCGTTTGTGGTGAAATCATTATTTATATTAAAGTGGTCTATAGAATTAAATCTTATGAATAGGTTTCTGAATAACTCGTCCCCACTAAATGATTTTGGCCAATGAAAGTTGAGGGAATGGATAAACTCTTAGTATGATTGAATGTTCANATTCCATTAAAGGTAGCTATCTATTTACATTTGCAATTGTCACTGCTGCGGTGATCTGGCAGTCACTCACTGTTGGGGTAACCCCTTAAGTGGATCTTGAACTGCTACTAGTTAGAAACTAGAAACACTGGATTCAAGGAGATTTCNGGTCCTTCTCTGAACATCCTTTTCTTTCTCCAAGTCAAAATCCAGTTTGAGTTTCTCCAATTTTGACNCCTTGTTCTTGACGTGATCTTTTTGCCTACTTCTTCATCTGTAAGTTCCTCATGTTCCTTGTCATTGAAAATAAAATCAGTTTTCTGAATATAGCCATGTAAACAAAATCTAAATATTACCCCAAAGCAATAACAAAGGCTATATAGTTACTTGTAACTTGGACGTGGTTGGCTCATCTGCCTAAAGCTTCTAAAAGATTCTATGCTTTATAAACAAGTTTTATTTTAAATTAAAACTTAAGCTTCTCATCTTAACTATTTAAGAATTTCATGCAATATATTTTGATCATATTTATCCCTCCTCTAATACCTCCCAGATTCACCCCCTTCCCTACCCATCTAAATTTATGTACTCTTTTTTTTTAAAATCCATCACGTTTTTACAGTAAATGTTGTTCATTTTTTCTTGTGTTTTTATTAGTAAGCAGATGTTTAGGTTCTGCACAACAACCGAAGAGACAGCTGTGCCAAAATGTCAATATTGAACAGATTTCCTGCTGAACTGTCAGTGATTTGAAAAGCTATATGATGGAAAATATAAGGAAGCTATTTCAAATATCACAGGTCTGAACTGAAATCTTTCTCTTCTATCATACACTCCGAATTCTTTCATTTGTTTTGAAAGTTGGTAGAATTGGTTAAAACATTAAATATATATGTGTGGTTTAAAAAGAAAACTATTTGCCATTGTCTTTATTAAAGTTCCTGAGGTTTGTTTTATTTTCTTTTGTTTTTTTTTTCTTTGTATCTCAGTCTGTTACTTGCTCATGGCATTTTAGATATCTTGGCAAATATTTTTAATTTGATGTTATATTTCCATATTTGAACAAGGCAAGATTACTTAAAAGAGTAAATTTGTATGTAGGATATGCATGCATGTGGATGAACATTCATGTTCAAAAAACAACCTCAAATGTCATTCCACATACTATCCCNCTTGTTTTCCAACCAGAGTTTCTCACTGGCTTCAAGCTCCCCAAGGAGGCTAGACCGGCTGACTTGAGAGCTCCAGGATTACAGCTGTCCCTACCTTCCCAGTACTGACTTCCCAAAAGTGCATACACCATGCCTACCTTTTGATGTGATTTCTGGGGAACACATTACCTACTGAGCTATCTCCCCAGCCCTAAAAGAGCAAACTTTTAAAAATGGGAAATAATGAAAAATTTTTATAAAATATTTACAGAATTTCAGTCATGATTTCACCTGTTCAATTATATGTAAATATAAAATTAACTTGTTCCAACAATGTGGTCTTGATAGCAAAACTAAATAAAGTTTATACATATATATATATATATATATATATATATATGCAGTATACCAGACACATACAATGTGCCATGCTCTGTTCCATTTGCATTATATATATGTTACATATTTACCTCTAATGATATTTATGCCTGACCTTTTATTCACCAATTTTCATATTTGAGAAAGAGCACAAGCTTTAATAATGAGGTCAGATATTATTTATGTGTAGAATCATTAAGTGACTTAAAATAAGGCTAGGTATTATATTGAGAACTAATGAAAGAAGTTAGTCTTTTGAATTGTTCTTTAGTGGATGATTTTATACTACTTTCCTCCTCTGCAATGCAAGTTTATCTGTATTAGACTATAGTTAAGATTGTAAGAACTAGAGGGCCAGGATGCCTGCTCTGAGATTGTGTCCCCTAGATATGAAAGAGAAGTTGCACCCATGATATCTAAAATTATAGTCACCTAAGTACGACCTACACAATGACACCACTAGTCGACATGATGACACGGGTATGGAAATTTGATAAAGCTCTATGCCTAGATNAATGGCNGCTGAGAGAGGAAGAATCAAATTTCCTCAGGGACAAACCCCTGCCAAGTTATCTGACCCCAGAGGTCATCCCTAAACATGTGTACATANGAGTAATATGAAGTTGATTCAGTACGTTGCGCACAAACATACACATACATTAATATAAAATTAAAAGAAGCCATGAAATTGAGAAGGAGTGGGTGTATGGGAAGAGTTGGAGGAGAAAGGGTGGAAACGAAGCAAGCATAGTACTTACATTAAATTCTCAAAAAAATAAAGTTGTAATTAAATTCTTTTATTTTATTTTATTTTATTTTATTTTATTTTGTTTTTTCGAGACAGGGTTTCTCTGTGTAGCTTTGGCGCCTTTCCTGGAACTCACTCGGTAGTCCAGGCTGGCCCTCGAACTCACAGAGATCCACCTGCCTCTGCCTCCCGAGTGCTGAGATTAAAGGCGTGCGCCACCACCGCCCGGCTGTAATTAAATTCGAACAATATCTAACAATAAGTTGAAATTGGAAAACCTGTGTTTGAAAATCTAGGAAGAAGTAAAACATGATATTTACTATCATGGTGCTAAATCCATATGTTCTATCCATTGCACAGGTCTGCCCTTTTTAAACTATTATGCTTCTGGCTATGATCACATGTGTAATGCTGATATCCTTCATCACTAGTGTTCTTAGCTGTCTTTAGAGACCTCACATAGAGCAAAATTCAGTAGCTGTGGAGGATAAATTGATATATTTCTTACATAGTAAGTATAAAGCAGGGGAAGGAGAGATCCCCATAACGTAGTGAGGGAGTTTTTGTAGACTGCACTGGACCCTTGAAGAATCCGAACCATCATTACTAGAGTAAACCAATATACTCATGGGAAGAAGTTGTGTCCTTCAAGCTTACCAGGCTAGGATCAAGGTTGAGAAAAATTGCCCTTGTTTAAAACATGATTGGGGCTCTAGATACAACATTTTTTTTTTGGTTTTTCGAGACAGGGTTTCTCTGTGTAGCTTTGCGCCTTTCCTGGAACTCACTTGGTAGCCCAGGCTGGCCTCGAACTCACGAGATCCGCCTGCCTCTGNCTCCCGAGTGCTGGGATTAAAGGCATGTGCCACCACCGCCCGGCTTAGATACATCATTTTTTAAAGCAGTTATTGTCATATTGCTTAAAGTTTCTTCTGTGAGCCACTGCCAATCCACAAATCATGCATTAAGAATTTGCTATACACACAAAATTTAAAAGAAATTGTCAGAAAATTTAAGGTAAATTTTATATTATGTTGACATCCAAAACAATGAAAAAGAAACTTGTAAATTTTAATTTTTCTTTGTATTTTAATTTTATTAAATGATTTTTAGATTATGATCCATAATTTAATCACTACTCAATGAATTTCAGTACAGGAAAGTACAAAGAAAGCTTTGATCTTTTGACGCAAGTGGTAAAGATAAATAATAATGTATATTTTTAAGATATTTTCTTATTTTTTAAAATTCTCCTACTAATGTTACTATGATTTTTAATATATCGAACATTCTAGAATGTTCTGAGATTGTATCTCTAGATCACTCCTCACAGTGTGCTGTTGTATGAAGTATTTTCATCTATTAATGTATGTCTAGTCATTGTCACTTTTCTTTGGCTTGTGAAATATCTCGTGCAGGATGGACATGCCAACATTGGCTGGAATCGGTTCTGTCCATGTGTTCCTTCCCCCTCTGATCCTGATTGTCATCTGGCAATGCTCCTTGGAAAGAAGGGAGGAACCTGTGCCATACCAGAATGCTTTATGCTTTTTGACATCCATGGTCATACCTGCCAACATTCCATTTTGAATGTACATTCTTTGCCATAAGAATATATATATATATATAGGAATGCTAGAATCAATAAAGAGAAGAGTAGATTTATTCTAGTGGTATAAAGAAACTTTTAAATAACAAATCATACTAGTAATACAATTACAAAGATATATTCAAGAATCCATTTCATATTTCTATATTGTAGAAGAGTTGGCTGCTTAGCTTTTGAAAAGATAAATTTAAAAGTTCACTCCTGGCCTGTAATTGCAGAAGCCTTTCAACACAGCATAAGCAGTAAATAAGAACTAGGGTGGCATAGCAGAAGGAAGAGACTAAATGAGGTATAAATTCATCTTCCATATACTCTGAACAGAAATGGCCAAAAGCCAATGTGGAGAAAGACACAAAGTGGAAGATAAAATGTTCCTATTAAAGAAGCAGTTGTATACACATAATGAAAATTCAAGGAAAAACAAAAATCTACAACTACATGACAATTTTAGTGTTTCAATAGGTAGTAGAATGAATCAGAGAAGTGCTTTCTAGGTGAAATCCCTACAGCGGATGCTTCTTTTCCTCTGTCCTTGAAAGCAAACCAAACCATCTTTACAGAGGGCAGTGTATGGTCATAAAACAAATACTACTCAACTGAACACTAAGGGAGTCTGTTGAAGTATTTGCCAGAAAGATAATTTACTCTAGGCTTTCTGTTTTATTTTTTTTATTTTTATTTATTTATTATTTTTTTGGTTTTTTCGAGACAGGGTTTCACTGTGTAGCTTTGGCGCCTTTCCTGGAACTCACTCGGTAGCCCAGGCTGGCCTCGAACTCACAATGATCCACCTGCCTCTGCCTCCCGAGTGCTGGGATTAAAGGCGTGTGCCACCACCGCCCGGCGGCTTTCTGTTTTAATACAGGTGTGTGAAGCATAATATCAACAATCTCATTTATCATAAAAAGAGAAAAAAATAAAGTTTCACTCTAAAACCCTTCAAAGATATCAGAATTGTTTATAATCTATGAAATACGCCCTAGTGTGTGTTATGATTAGATACAAGGAAATGAGGAGTAAATAAAAAAGGGAGAAGAGCCATAAACCTAGTCAAATTGCTACAGCAATGGCANCAAAGATCAATTTCCAACCAATCNATTTAAATGATATTCAACATGGGCTGGCTGCCTTGCATTCACCTTGCATGAACCTCAAATTATTACTTGTCAAGAAATGCAGACAAATGTCTCAGTATGAGAATTTCTGACTTCTCTGGATGAATTTAGCCTGACAGTTGGGAGGTACTTGGCCAACAGAGAAAAAATAAAAGATACAGCTCAGCCTATGTGTTGCATGGCAACTGTGAGTCTAGAAACTATCCCTTCACTGTGGTCAGCCATCAGTTTCTCCAAACACAAAACAAAGCACAGAACTCTTTGTNAGTACATAGATTTTAATACCACAGGGACCTGCTAAAACTATTTTATCTGAAGACTCATGCCAGCAAATTATCCTGATAAAACTCGCCTTTGTCAGGAGACATTTACACATACAGAAGCAGTAACGCATAAACTCTGTGTGAAGACATCACAGGTACATTAACATCGAATGACTACATGGGCAAAAGTCATGCATCTTTGCAGAACATTTTGGTAGTTCCCATTAAGAACATTTGGAAATTTATTTATTTATATATTTTTATGTAATAAATCACTCAAATTGTAATAAACACAGAAAATAAAACAGTTGAGATTCCTGGCTTCTCTTACAGGGACCTGCATCCAGGTCCCAGCACCCACGTATCAGCCCAGAATCATCCATATCTGTAGTTCTGGGGTATCTGACACTTCTTCTCATCTTTAAGGCTCCTGGACATACACAGTGCACACACATGCACTCAAGCATACACAGACAGAAAATAACATAAATTAGCATACTCATTTTTCTTTAAAAATGTTTTCTACAGTCTCTTACACTCCTTATTCAGGGAAAACCTTAGATGACTACTTTCATTCTGTTTCTCTTATAAGACTCTGAAGTTAAGTTGTTAATGGAAGTTGTCATCTTACTTAGAATAGCCTTTTTCTGCTCACTCACCTCGGTATATGAGAGATGCTTCATTTACTCATTATGTGAGGTCCTCTATGTAGTGGTTGCTCATGACAGATCTTCTATGGAATAGAGACACAATTANGAGTCCTGTGAAAAGCTGGATGGAACAGTGGTTTCAAATAAATCAAATTCTCCCCACATGCATCTTATCCCATTTGATATCACAGAAGTATCTAGGATCATTTCAAGTGAGTGAAGTCCAGAGGTGTAAGAATCTTCTCAGAGGCANANNANNNT